>SZWC01000014.1:690226-738245 GCA_023375785.1 Penium margaritaceum | reverse complement strand
TGAATCATAACACGAGTCAGCCACGGTCAGAGTGTCCAATCACAGTGCAGATGTACTAGGCATGATCTTGCAGGTGCAAACAAGGTGGAATACTGGTGGTTCGGCATGGCTATTGTGCGCAATGCCTTGACAAAGTTGGCATGTGCCACTGACCATGACCACAAAGTTTACCAAGAGACTTTAACTTCTGCGAATCATAACACGAGTCAGCCACAGTCAGAGTGCCCAATCACAGCGTACATTTCATATGCATGACCTTGCAGGTAGAAACAAGGTAAAAAACCGGTGGCATGGCACGGCTATTGTGCGCAATGCCTTGAAAAAGTTGGCATGTGCCACTGACCATGACCACAAGGTTTACCAAGTACACCAAACGGCTATAAATCATAACATGAGTTAGCCACGGTCAGAGTGTCTAATTACAGTGCAGATATACTGGGCATGACCTTTCAGGTATAAACAAGGCAGAATACCGGTGGCTCGGTGTGGCTATTGTGCGCAATTCCTTGACAAAGTTGGCTTGTGCCACTGACCATGACCACAAATGTATCCAAGTGGCTTTTAGTTCTATTGATCATGACACGAGTCAGCCACGGTCAAAGTGTCCAATCGTAGTGCAGATGTACTAGGCATGATGTTGCAGGTACAAACAAGGTAGAATACTGGTGGCTCGGTGTGGCTACTTTGCGCAATGCCTTGACAAAGTTGGCATGTGCCACTGACCATGACCACGAATGTATCCAAGTGACTTTTACTTCTATTGATCTCAACACGAGTCAGCCACGGTCAGAGTGTCCAATCAAAGTGCAGATGTACTAGGCATGATTTTGCAGGTTCAAAAAGGTAGAATACTGGTGGCTCGGTGTGGCTATTGTGCGCTATGCCTTGGCAAAGTTGGCATGTGCCACTTACCATGACCACAAAGTTTACCAAGCGACTTTAACTTTTACAAATCGTAACACGAGTCAGCCACAGTCAGAGTGCCCAAACACAGGTCAGATGTACTAGGCAAGACCTTGTAGGTATAAACAAGATAAAAAGCCCATGGCTTGGCACGGCTATTGTGCGCAATGCATTGACAAAGTTGGCTTGTGAAACTGACCATGACCACAAAGTTTAACAAGTACCTTAAACGGCTATGAATTATAACACAAGTCAGCCACGGTCAGAGTGTCCGATCATAATGCTGATATACTGGGCATGACGTTAAAGGTATAAACAAGGTAAAATTGTGGTGGCTTGGTGTGGCTATTGTGTGCAATGCCTTGACAAAGTTGGCATGTGCCACTGACCATGACCACAAATGTATCCAAGTGACATTTACTTCTATTGATCATAACACGAGTCAGCCACGATCAGAGTGTCCAATCACAGTGCAGATGTACTAGGCATGATCTATGTTGGCACCTGGTAGAACAAGGCTGTTTGCACCTGGTAGAATACTGGTGGCTCGGTGTGGCTATTGTGCGCAATGCCTTGACAAAGTTGGCATGTGCCACTGACCATGACCACAAAGTTTACCAAGTGACTTTAACTTCTACGAATCGTAACACAAGTCATCCACAATCAGAGTGCCCAATCACATTCCACATGTTCTAAGCATGACCTTGCAGGTATAAACAACGTAAAAAGCGGTGGCTTGGCATGGCTATTGTGCGCAATGCCTTGACAAAGTTGGTATGTGCCACTGACCATGGCCACAAAGTTTATAAAGTACCTTAAACGGCTATGAATCATAACACGAGTCAGCCATGGTCAGAGTTTCCAATCACAATGCAGATATATTGGGCATGACCTTACACATATATACAAGGTAAAATATTGGTGGCTCGGTGCGGCAATTGTGCGTAATGCCTTGACAAAGTTGGCATGTGCCACGGACCATGGCCACAAATGTATCCAAGTGACGTTTACTTCTATTGATCATATCACGAGTCAGCCACGGTCAGAGTGTCCAATCACAGTGCAGATGTACTAGGCATGACCTTACAGGTGCAAACAAAGTAGAATACTGGTGGCTCGGTGTGGCTATTGTGCGCAATGCTTTGACGAAGTTGGCATGTGCCACTGACCATGACCACAAAGTTTATCAAGTAACTTTAACTTCTACGAATCATAACACGAGTCAGCCATGGTCAGAGTGCCCAATTACGGTGCACATCTAATATGCATGACCTTGCAGGTATGGACAAGTTAAAAAACCGGTGGCTTGGCACGGCTATAGTGCGCAATGCCTTGACAAAGTTGGCATGTGCCACTGACCATGACCACAAAGTTTACCAAGTACCTTAAACGGCTATGAATCATAACACGAGTCAGCCACGGTCAGAGTGTCCAATCACAGTACAGATATACTGCGCATGACCTTGCAGGTATGAACAAGTTAGGATACCGGTGGCTCGGTGTGGCTATTGTACGCAATGCCTTGACAAAGTTGGCATGTGCCACTGACCATGACCACAAAGTTTACCAAGTACCTTAAACGGCTATGAATCATAACACGAGTCAGCCACGGTCAGAGTGTCCAATCACAGTACAGATATACTGCGCATGACCTTGCAGGTATGAACAAGTTAGGATACCGGTGGCTCGGTGTGGCTATTGTACGCAATGCCTTGACAAAGCTGGCATGTGCCATTGACCATGAACACAAATTTATCCAAGTGAATTTTATTTCTACTGATCATAACACGAGTCAGCCACGGTCAGAGTGTGCAATCACAGTGCAGATGTACTAGGCATGATTTTGCAGGTGCAAACAAGGTAGAATACTGGTAGCTCGGTGTGGCTATTGTGCGCAATGCCTTGACAAAGTAGGCATGTGCCACTGACCATGACCACAAAGATTACCAAGTGACTTTAACCTCTACAAATCATAACACAAGTCAGCCTTGGTCAGAGTACCCAATCACAGTGCACATCTTATATCCATGACCTTGCTGGTATATGCAGGGTAAAAAACCGGTGTCTTGGCACGGCTATTGTGCGCAATGCCTTGACAAGCTTGGCATGTGCAACTGACCATGACCACAAAGTTTACCAAGTTACTTTAACTTCTACGAATCGTAACACGAGTCAGCCACAGTCAGAGTGCCCAATCATAATTCAGATGTACTAGGCATGTCCTTGCAGGTATAAACAAGGTAAAAAACCCGTGGCTTGGCACGGCTATTGTGCGCAATGCCTTCACAAAGTTGGCATGTGCCACTGACCATGACCACAAAGTTTACCAAATACCTTAAACGGTTATGAATTATAACACAATTCAGCCACGTTCAGAGTGTCCAATCACAGTGCAGATGAACTGGACATGACCTTACAGGTATAAACAAGGTAGAACTCTGGTGGCTTGGTGTGTCTATTGTGTGCAATGCCTTGACAAGGTTGGCATGTGCCACTAACCATGACCAAAAATGTATCCAAGTGACTTTTACTTCTATTGATCATAACATGAGTCAGCCACGGTCAGAGTGTCCAATCACAGTGCAGATGTACTAGGCATTATCTTGCAGATACAAACAAAGTAATGGTAGCTCGGTGTGGCTATTGTGCGCAATGCCTTGACAAGTTGGCATGTGCCACTGACCATGACCAAAATTTTTACCAAGTGACTTTAACGTCTATGAATCATAACACGAATCAGCCACATTCAGTGCCCAACCACAGTCCAGATGTACTAGGCATGACCTTGCAGGTATAAACAAGGTAAAAAACCGGTGGCTTTGCATGGCTATTTTGCGCAATGCCTTGACAAAGTTGGCATGTGCCACTGACCATGACCACAAATGTACCCAAGTGACTTTTACTTCTGTTGATCATAACACGAGTCAGCCACGGTCAGAGTGTCCAATCACAATGCAGATGTACTAGAAATGATCTTACAGGTGCAAACAAGGTAGAATACTGGTGGTGCGGCGTGGCTATTGTGGGCAATGCCTTGACAAAGTTGGCATGTGCCACTGACCATGACCACAAAGTTTACCAAGTGACTTTAACTTCTACGAATCATAACACGCGTCAGCCACAGTCAAAGTGCCCAATCACAGCGCACATCTAATTTTCATGACCTTGCAGGTAAAAACAAGGTAAACAACCGCTGGCTTGGCACGGCTATTGTGCGCAATGCCTTGACAAAGTTGGCATGTGCCACTGACCATGACCACAAACTTTTCCAAGTTCATTAAACGGCTATATATCATATCATGAGTCAGCCACGGTCAGAGTGTCCAATCACAGTGCAGATATACTGGGCATGACCTTGCAAGTATAAACAAGGTAGAATACAAGTGGCTCGGTGTGGCTATTGTGCGCAATTACTTGACAAAGTTGGCATGTGCCACTGACCATGACCACAAATGTATCCAAGTGACTTTTACTTCTATTGATCTCAACACGAGTCAGCCACGGTCAGAGTGTCCAATCACAGTGCAGATGTACTAGGCATGATCTTGCAGGTTCAAAAAAGGTAGATTACTGGTGGCTCGGTGTGGCTATTGTGCGCAATGCCTTGACAAAGTTGGCATGTGCCACTGACCATGACCACAAAGTTTACCAAGTGACTTTAATTTCTACGAATCGTAACACGAGTCAGCCACAGCCAGAGTGCTCAATCACAACGCACATCTAATATGCATGACCTTGCAGGTATAAACAAGGTAGGAAACTGGTGGCTTGGCATGGCTGTTGTGTGCAATGCCTTGACAAAGTTGGCATGTGCCACTGTCATGACCACAAAGTTTACCAAGTACATTAAACGGCTATGAATCATAACAGGAGTCAGCTACGGTCAGAGTGTCCAATTTCAGTGCAGATATACTGGGCAAGACCTTACAGGTATAAACAAGGTAGAATACTGGTGGCTCGGTGTGGCTATTTTGCGCAATGCCTTGACAAAGTTGGCACGTGCCACTGACCATCACCACAAAGTTTACCAAGTGACTTTAACTTCTACAAATCGTAACACGAGTAAGCCACGGTCAGAGTACCCAATCACAGTGCACATCTAATATGCATGACCTTGCAGGTATAAACAAGTTAAAAAACCAGTGGCTTGACATGGCTATTGTGCGCAATGCCTTGACAAAGTTCGCATGTGCCACTGACCATGACCACAAAGTTTACCAAGTACCTTAAACGGCTACGAATCATAACACGAGTCAGCCACGGTCAGAGTGTCCAATCACAGTGCAGATATACTGGGCATGAACTTATAGGTATAAACAAGGTAAAATACTGGTGGCTCGGTGTGGCTATTGTGCACAACGCCTTGACAAAGTTGGCATGTGCCACTGACCATGACCACAAATGTTTCCAAGTGACTTTTACTTCTATTGATCATAACACGAGTCAGTCACGGTCAGAGTGTCCAATCACAGTGCAGATGTACTTGGCATGATCTTGCAGGTACAAACAAGGTAGAACACTGGTGTCTCGGTGTGGCTATTGTGTGCAATGCCTTGACAAAGTTGGCATGTGCCACTAACCATGACCACAAAGTTTACCAAGTGACTTTAACTTCTATAAATCGTAACACAAGTCAGCCACGGTCAGAGCGCCCAATCACAGTGCACATATAATATGCATGACCTTGCAGGTATAAGCAAGTTAAAAAACCGGTGGCTTGGTACGGCTTTTGTGCACAATGCCTGGACAAAGTTGGCATGTGCCACTGACAATGACCACAAAGTTTACCAAGTACCTTAAACGGCTATGAATCATAACACGAGTCAGCCACGGTCAGAGTGTCCAACCACAATGCAAATATACTGGGCATGACCTTATAGGTATAAACAAGGTAAGATACTGGTGGCTCGGTGTGGCTATTGTGCGCAATGCCTTGACAAAGTTGGCATGTGCCACTGACCATGACCACAAATGAATCCAAGTGACTTTTACTTCTATTGATCATAACAGGCGTCAGCCACGGTCAGAGTGTCCAATCACAGTGCAGATGTACTAGGCATGATCTTTCAGGTACAAACAAGGTAGAATAGTGGTGGCTCGGTGTGGCTATTGTTACCAATGCCTTGACAAAGTTGGCATGTACCAGTGACCACGATGACAAATGTATCCAAGTGACTTCTACTTCCACTGATCATAGCACGAGTCAGCCACGGTCAGAGTGTTCAATCACAGTGCAGATGTACTAGGCATGAACTTGCAGGTTAAAAAAAGGTAGAATACTGGTGGCTCGGTGTGGCTATTGTGCGGAATGCCTTGACAAAGTTGGCATGTGCCACTGACCATGAACACAAAGTTTACCAAGTGACTTTAACTTCTACGAATCGTAACACGAGTCAGCCACGGTCAGAGTGCCCAATCACAGCGTACATCTAATATGCATGACCTTAAATGTATAAACAAGGTAAAAAACCGGTGGCTTGGCACGGCTATTGTGCGGAATGCCTATACAAAGTTGGCATGTGCCACTGCCATGACCACAAAGTTTACCAAGTCCCTTAAAGCGCTATGAATCATAACATGGGTCAGCCACGGTCAGAGTGTCCAATCTCAGTGCAGATACATTGGGCATGACCGTATAGGTATAAACAAGGTCGAATACCGGTGGCTCGTTGTGGCGATTGTGTACAATGCCTTGACAAAGTTGGCATGTGCCACTGACCATGACCACAAGTGTATCCGAGTGACTGTTATTTATATTGATCATAACACGAGTCAGCCACGATCAGAGTGTCCAATCACAATGCAGATGAACTAGGCATGATCTTGCAGGTGCAAACAAGATAGAGTAATGGTGGCTCGGTTTTGCTATTGTGCGCAATGCCTTGACAAAGTTGGCATGTGCCACTGACCATGACCACAAAGTTTACCATGTGTCTTTAACTTCTACGAATTGGAACACGAGTCAGCCACAGTCAGAGTGCCCAATCACAGTGCACATCCAATATGCATGACCTTACAAGTATAAACAAGTAAAAAAATCTGTGGCTTGGCACGGCTATTGTGCGCAATGCCTTGACAAAGTTGGCATGTGCCACTGACCATGACCACAAAGTTTACCAAGTACCTTAAACAGCTATGAATCATAACACGAATCAGCCACGGTAAGAGTGTCCAATCACAGTGCAGATATACCGGGCATGACCTTGCTCGTATAAGCTAGAATGCTGGTGGCTCGGTGTGGCTATTGTGCGCAATGCCTTTACAAAGTTGGCATGTGCCACTGACCATGACCACAAACGTATCCAGGTGAGTTTTACTTCTTTTGATCATAACACGAGTCAGCCACTGTAAAAGTGCCCAATCATTGAGCAGATGTACTAGGCATGATATTGCAGGTGTAAACAAGGTAGAATACTGGTGGCTTGGTGTGGCTATTGTGCGCAATGCCTTGAAAAGGTTGGCATGTGCCACTGACCATGACCACAAAGTATACCAAGTGACTCTAACTTGTACGAATCATTACACGCGTCAGCCAGGGTCAGAGTACCCAATCATAGTGCACATCTCATATGCATGGCCTTGCAGGTATAAACAGGGTAAAAAACCGGTGTCTTGGCACGGCTATTGTGCGCAATTCCTCGACAAAGTTCGCATGTGCCACAGACCATGACCACAAAGTTTACCAAGTACCTTGAAAGGCTATGAATCATAACACGAGTCAGCCACGGGCATAGTGTCCAATCACAGTGCAGATATACTGGGCAGGACCTTGCAGGTATAAACAAGGTAGAATACTGGTGGCTCGGTGTGGCTATTGTGCGCAATGCCTTGATAAAGTTGGCATGTGCCACTGACCATGACCACAAATGTATCAAAGTGACTTTTACTTCTATTGATCATAACACGAGTCAGCCACGGTCAGAGTGTCCAATCACAGTGCAGATGTATTGGGCATGACCTTACATGTATAAACAAGGTATAATACTAGTGGCTCAGTGTGGTAATTGTGTGCACTGCCTTGACAAAGTTGGCATGTGCCACCGACCATGACCACAAACGTATCCAAGTGACTTTTACATCTATTGATCATAACACGATTCAGCCACGGTCAGAGTGTCCAATCACAGTGCAAATGTACTAGGCATGATCTTGCAGGTGTAAACGAGGTAGAATACTGGTGGCTCGTGTTGGCCTGAGGGTGAGTGTGCACCCTGGAGGGTCCCTAGCAGTGGCTTGTTCACACCACGAACTGTTTTTGGAGAGACTGAAACTATGGAGGCAACTGGTTCCAAGGATGGCAAAATCTGGTCAGAGATTGAGGCAATAGTTTTGGCCTCAATTGACTGGGAATGTACACTTGATCAAGGCTCACAAGCAGTGGCATTTTATAGCCACTGATCTAAGCTTTCCAGAACACCAAAGCATGCCAGATTTGGAGCTTCCTAGCAGATTCTATGGCTTCTAGAGTGCTCCTTGGTAGGCTGTCCTTTTCCCACCTAGGAAGGCATCCCTTCCCTCCTCTAGAAGCTTCTGCCCCTTCCTAGATTCCTCAGCTTNACCCTCACCTGGCCTTCTAGAAACTTAAAGAGGAACTCTAGAGGTTGAGCTAGCTTCCTGGCATCTATTTTCCACCTCCCTTGAGGCAGGGCAGAATTTCATCTTGTGGGACTTGAACCCGGGCCCCTGCCTCTAGAGGTGGACACCATTAACCACTAAGCCACTAAGGCTTGTCTTTTTGGTGTTCCTTTTTGGAGTCACTCCTGCCATGGTGAGGAGCATCATTCCAACAATCTCCCCCTTGCGCATCACCCATGGCAGTCGTCCATGCTCAACCTATAACTGAGGAGATTTTCTCCTCATGGGAATCAGCTTACATTTTATTGCTCCCTCCCACTCAGCCCCATCCTTCTTGTGCAGTGCCTCCTTGAGGCTCCTCTTGCGCGAAGAAGACTTGTGCAAACCCAGTCCAGATGCCCTTGTCGGCATCGTACCTTTTTGTCCTTCTTCGCACACGGCTGCTCGTGCGGGGCTGTTGAGGCGGTTGTTCTTGTTGCTGTCCCCTTTCGGCGCCATCCTCTCCAAGCGTCTGCTCCCCCTCTCTTGGAGACCTTGGAGACATCGGTCGACTCCCCGCCTCCACGTCCATCTCCGGTGCTTCGGATTCTTTATCTGAACTGGCCGCAACAAATTCTGCCGGTCGCCCATCCCTCGGACGATCCTCTCCAGCTGGTGCTGCTGCGAGGACGTCACCCTTATTCACGTCCTCCGGCGTCTCCCCCTCAAGGAGTGGCATCCACTCCTCCCTCTTGGAGAGACCTGCCTCCTTGTTTGTCCAACGGCTTTTCTCGTCGAACGTGACGTCGCGACTCCGCACAATCTGCTGCCTCCTTGGGTCAAAGAGCCGGTACGCCTTGCTTCCGCTCTCATATCCAAGGAAAATACACCGACGGGTGCGCGGGTCCAGCTTGCTCCGTCCCTCACATGCCTGCACCATTGCATGTGCAACACAACCAAACGTGCGGAGGTGACCCACCGCCGGCTTCCTCCCGCTCCACACTTCTTGTGGCGTCTTCCACGCATTGCTCTCCTTGTCCTTCAGCGGCTTGGTTGGCATGAGATTCATGATGTACGCTGCTGTCCTTGCCGCCTCCGCCCAATACCGTTGTGTAAGGCCAGCGTCGCTCAACATGGATTGCACCATGTCAAGGATTGTGCGATTCGCTCTCTCTGCGACGCCATTCTGTTGTGGGGAGTGTGGAGTTGTTTTCTGCCACTCAATCCCCTTGCTCTTCATCCACCCGAGGCACCCCGCATATTCACCGCCGTTGTCACTCCGGAACGCCTTCACCTTCAACTCTGTTTGCCGCTCCACATCAGCCACAAACTCTTGCATGCACGCAAGGACCTCGCTCTTCCGCTTCATTGGGTAGAGGTAGAGTTTCCAGCTGTGGTCATCGATGAAGGTGAGGAAGTAGCGAGCTCCGCCGATGGAGCTCTCAAGCGGTCCACACACATCTGTGTGTACCACGGCCAGTTTTGCCGATGCANGGCATATGCAGCACATCGTAGATTGTGCTCGTGACAGGTTTTCCATCCACAATTGACTCAATGCGGACGTTACCCTCACCGGCAGCCACCTCTGTTTTTCCGTTGGCCACTGTCATGCGTCTCTCCGAGGCGCCGTAGGTGACAAATGCCGCCCTGTTGCATTGCGTGTGGCAGCCTGATCCGGAGTCGATGACGGCAACTCCCGGATCCTTCAAGTTGGTGGAGTTGTACGCCATAAGGGCGTGCTCATCTTTCTTCCCGCCCTGCTGCGACCGATCTGTTTTCTTCTTAGGACAGTTGCGCGCGTAGTGGACTTCCTTGCCGCAGTTGAAGCAATCCCCCTTCTTGTCACCCTTCTTAGTGCCCTGTTTGGCACCCTTCCACTTGTCGCCTCGGCCTCCACTTTGAGGATGAACCATGTAAGCTGAACTTGATGCCGCTGCAATCTCTCGACCGCCACGTCGCATCCACTCATTGCGTACGTACTCAACAACCTTGGGGTACTTCAGCTCGTCGGAAGGCCAGCCACCAAGGACTGTGATCATGGGACTCCAACTTTCTGGCAAGGCCAAAAGGAGGATCATAGCTTGCAACTGAGAGTCGACCTCCCAACCCGTGGCCACGCACTCCGCTGCGAGGGACTCAATTTGCTGCATGATCTCCATGATGTTGTCGCCTTCGTTGGCTCGGAGGGTGACGAGCCTTTTGAAGATGAAGAGCTGATTGGCAAGGTTGCTTGACTGGTAGATGGAGCAAAGTTTTGACCATGCGTCCGCGGCCAGGGTGCATCCTTGGATGTGCCCAAGTTGTGGTGGGCATAACGCGGACACAAGGAGCGCCAATGCCTTTTTGTTGCGCTTCTTGTATGCCTCCTTCACCTCAGCCATTGCAGTCTCCGGTGGAGCAGTCTCATCACCTTTTACGAGCTCAAGCAGTCTCTTGTCGTCGAGGAAGACCTCAAACTGCCACCTCCACAAGGCAAATCCTGTCCCATCAAATTTAAGGACAGCGCGGTTGCTCGCTTGCTCGCTGGTTGCCATGTCTTGCTGTTGGAAGCGTGAAATCAAGCTGGCTTTGAACCCCTTAGAGGCCTGGGCCCATAACCCTTTGTTGGCCTGAGGGTGAGTGTGCACCCTGGAGGGTCCCTAGCAGTGGCTGGTTCACACCACCAACTGTTTTTGGATAGACTGAAACTATGGAGGCAACTGGTTCCAAGGATGGCAAAATCTGGTCAGAGATTGAGGCAATAGTTTTGGCCGCAATTGACTGGTAATGTACACTTGATCAAGGATCACAAGCAGTGGCATTTTATAGCCACTGATCTAAGCTTTCCAGAACACCAAAGCATGCCAGATTTGGAGCTTCCTAGCAGATTCTATGGCTTCTAGAGTGCTCCTTGGTAGGCTGTCCTTTTCCCACCTAGGAAGGCATCCCTTCCCTCCTCTAGAAGCTTCTGCCCCTTCCTAGATTCCTCAGCTTGCTTCTAGTAGGAGGGAAGGTGTCCAGAAGACCAAGACACCTCTAGATGCCTTGTAGGACAAGTCACCCCTTCTAGAAGGTGTGCCACTTTCCTGGACCCTCACCTGGCCTTCTAGAAACTTAAAGAGGAACTCTAGAGGTTGAGCTAGCTTCCTGGCATCTATCTTCCACCTCCCTTGAGGCAGGGCAGAATTTCATCTCGTGGGACTTGAACCCGGGCCCCTGCCTCTAGAGGTGGACACCATTAACCACTAAGGCACTAAGGCTTGTCTTTTTGGTGTTCCTTTTTGGAGTCACTCCTGCCATGGTGAGGAGCATCATTCCAACAGCTCGATGTGGCTTTTGTGCGCAATGCCTTGACAAAGTTGGCATGTGCCACTGACCATGACCACAAAGTTTACCAAGTGACTTTAACTTCTACGAATCGTAACACGACTCAGCCACGGTCAGAGTGCTCAATCACAGTACAGATATACTGGGCATGACCTTGCAGGTATAAACAAGGTAGATTACTGGTGGCTCGATGTGGCTTTTGTGCGCAATGCCTTGACAAACTTGGCATGTGCCACTAACCATGACCACAAAGTTTACCACGTGACTTTAACTTATACGAATTGTAAGACGAGTCAACCACGGTCAGAGTGCCCAATCACAGCGCACATCTAATATGCACGACCTTGCAGGTATCAACAAGGTAAATAACCGGTGGCTTGGCACGGCTATTGTGCGCAATGCATTGACAAAGTTGGCATGTGCCACTGACCATGACAACAAAGTCTACGAAATACAGTAAACTACTATGAATCATAACACAAGTCAGCCACTGTCAAAGTGTCCAATCATATTGCAGATATACTGGACATGACCTTACATGTATAAACAAGGTAGAATACTGGTGGCTCGGTGTGGCTATTGTGCGCAATGCCTTGACAAAGTTGGCATGTGCTACAGACCATGACCACAGTTGTATCCAAGTGACTTTTACTTCTATTCATCATAACACGAGTCAACCACGGCCAGAGTGTCCAATCATAGTGCAGATGTACTAGGCATGACCTTCCAGGTACAAACAAGGTAGAATACTGGTGGCTCGGTGTGGCTATTGTGTGTAATGCCTTGACATAGTTGGCATGTGACACTGACCATGACCACAAATGTATCCAAGTGAATTTTACTTCTATTGAGCATAACACGAGTCAGCCACGGTCAGAGTGTCCAACCACAATGCAAACGTACAAGGCATGAACTTGCAGGTGCAAACAAGATAGAATACTGTTGGCTCGATGTGGCTATTGTGCACAATGCCTTGACAAAGTTGGCATGTGCTACAGACCATGACCACAATTGTATCCAAGTGACTTTTTCTTCTATTGATCATAACACGAGTCAGCCATGGTCAGATTGTCCAATCATAGTGTAGATGTACGAGGCATGACCTTGCAGGTACAAACAAGGTAGAATACTGGTGGCTCGGTGTTGCTGTTGTGCGCAATGCCTTGACAGAGTTGGCATGTGCCACTGACCATGACCACAATTTTATCCAAATGACTTTTACTTATATTGATCATAACACGAGTCAACCATGGTCAGAGTGTCCAATCACATTGTAGATATACTGACATGACCTTGCAGGTATAAAAAAGGTACAATACTGGTGGCTCGCTGTAACTGTTTTGCGCAATGCCTTCACAAAGTTGGCATGTGCCACTGACCATGACCACAAATATATCCAAGCGACTTTTACTTTTATTGATCCTAACACGAGTCAACCACGGTCAGAGTGTCCAATCACAGTGCAGATGTACTAGGCATGATCTTGCAGGTACAAACAAGGTGTGGCTATTGTGCGCAATGCCTTGAAAAAGTTGGCATGTTCCACTCACAATGACCACAAATGTATCCTAGTGACTTTTACTTCTATTGATCATAACACAAGTCAGCCACGTTCAGAGTGTCCAATAACAGTGCATATTTACTAGGCATGATCTTGCAGGCACAAACAAGGTACAATACTGGAGGCTCGGTGTGGCTATTGTGCGCAATGCCTTGAAAAAGTTGGCATGTTCCACTGACCATGACCACAAAGTTTACCAAGTACCTTAAACGGCTATGAATCATAACACGAGTCAGCCATGGTCAGAGTGTCCAATGCCAGTGCAGATGTACTAGGCATGATCTTGCAGGTTCAAACAAGGTAGAACACTGGTGGATCGGTGTGGCTATTGTGTGCAATGCCTTGATAAAGTTGGCATGTGCCACTGACCATGACCACAAATGTATCCAAGTGACTTTTACTTCTATTGATCATAACACGAGTCAGCCACGGTCAAAGACTCCAATTACAGTGCAGATATACTAGGCATGACCTTTTTAGGTATAAACAAGGTAGAATACAGGTGGCTCGGTGTGGCTACTGTGCGCAATGCCTTGAAAAAGTTGGCATGTGCCACTAACCATGACCACAAAGTTTACCAAGTGACTTTAACTTCTACGAATCGTAACACGAGTCAGCCACGGTCATAGTGCCCAATCATAGTGAAAATGTACTAGGCATGATCTTGGAGGTGCAAACAAGGTGCAACAATGGTGGCTCGAGGTGGCGATTGTGTGCAATGCCTTCACAAAGTTGGCATGTGCCACTGACCATGACCACAAAGTTTACCAAGTACCTTAAACGGCTATGAATCATAACACGAGTCAGCCACGGTCAGAGTGTCCAATCACAATACAGATATACTCGGCATGACCTTTCATGTATAAACAAGGTACAATAGTGGTGGCTTGGTGTGGCTATTGTGCACAATGCCTTGACAAAATTGGCATGGGCCGCTGACCATGACCACAAATGTATCCAAGTGAGGTTTACTTCTATTGATCATAACACGAGTCAGCCACGGCCAGAGTGTCCAATCATAGTGCACATCTTATATGCATGACCTTGCAGGTATAAAAAAGGTAAAAAAGGGATGGCTTGGCACGGCTATTGTGCGCAATGCCTTGACAAAGTTGGCATGTGCCACTGACCATGACCACAAAGTTTACCAGGTGGCTTTAACTTCTACAAATCATAACACGAGTTAGCCACGGTCAGAGTGTCCAATCACAGTGCAGATGTACTAGGCATGATCTTGCAGGTGCAAACAAGGTAGAATACTGGTGGCTCAGTGTGGCTATTGTGCGCAATGCCTTGACAAAGTTGGCATGTGCCACTGACCATGACCACAAAGTTTACCAAGTACCTTAAACGGCTATGAATCATAACACGAGTCAGCCACGGTCAGAGTGCCCAATCACAGTGCACATCTACTAGGCATGACCTTGCAGGTACAAACAAGATAGAATATTGGTGGCTGGGCGTGGCTATTGTGTGCAATGCCTTGACAAAGCTGGCATGTGCCACTGACCATGACCACAAAGTTTACCAAGTACCTTAAACGGCTATGAATCATAACACGAGTCAGCCACGGTCAGAGTGTCCAATCACAGTGCAGATGTACTAGGCATGATCTTGCAGGTGCAAACAAGGTAGAATACTGGTGGCTCAGTGTGGCTATTGTGCGCAATGCCTTGACAAAGTTGGCATGTGCCACTGACCATGACCACAAAGTTTACCAAGTGACTTTAACCTCTACGAATCGTAACACAAGTCAGCCACAGTCGAAGTGCCCAATCACAACTCAGATGTACTAGACATGACCTTACAGGTATAAATAAGGTAAAAAAACCGGTGGCTTGGCACGGCTATTGTGCGCAATGCCTTGACAAAGTTGGCATGTGCCACTGACAATGACCACAAAGTTTACCAAGTACCTTAAACGGATATGAATCATAACACGACTCAGCCAAGATCAAAGTATCCAATCACAAAGCAGATATACTGGGCATAATCTTGCAGGTACAAACAAAGTAGAATAGTGGTGGCTGGGTGTGGCTGTTGTGCGCAATGCCTTGACAAATTTTGCATGTGCCACTGACCATGACCACAAATGTATCCAAGTGACCTTTACTTCTATTGATCATAACACAAGTCAGCCACGGTCACAGTGTCCAGTAACGGTGTAGATTTACTAGGCATGATCTTGCATGTGCAAAAAAGGTACAACATTGGTAGTTCAGTGTGGCTATTGTGCGCAATGCCTTGACAAGGTTGGCGTGTGACACTGACTATGACCACAAAGTTTACCGAGTACCTTAAATGGATATGAATCATAACACGAGTCAGCCACGGTCAGAGTGTCCAATCACAGTGCAGATGTATTGGAAATGACATTGCAGGTATAAACAAGGTAGAATACTGGTGGCTTGGTGTGGCTATTGTGCACAATGCCTTGACAAAGTTGGCATGTGCCACTGATCATGACCACAAATGTATCCAAGTAACTTTTACTTCTGTTGATCATAACACGAGTCAGTCACGGTCAAAGTGTCCAATCAAAGTGCAGATGTACTAGGCATGATCTTGCAGGTGCAAACAAGGTAGAATACTGGTGGCTCGGTGTGGCTATTGTGCGCAATGCCTTGACAAAGTTTGCACGTGCCACTAACCATGACCACAAAGTTTACCAAGTGACTTTAACTTCTACAAATAATAACACGAGTCAGCCACGGTCAGAGTGTCTAATCACAGTGCAAATGTACTAAGCATAATCTTGCAGGTGCAAACAATGTAGAATACTGGTGGCTTGGCACGGCTATTGTGCGCAATGCCTTGACAAAGTTGGCATGTGCCACTGACCATGACCACAAAGTTTACCAAGTACCTTAAACGGCTATGAATCATAACATGAGTCAGCCACGGTCAGAGTGTCCAATCACAGTGCACATATACTGGGCATGACCTTGCAGGTACAAACAAGGTGATTAGTGGCTCGGTGTGGCTATTGTGCGCAATGCCTTGACAAAGTTGGCATGTTCCACTGACCATGATAAAAAATGTATCCAAATGAATTTTACCTCTAATGATCATAGCACGATTCAGCCACAGTCAGAGTGTCCAATCACAGTGCAGATGTACTAGGCATGACCTTGCAGGTACAAACAAGATAGAATATTGGTGGCTGGGCGTGGCTATTGTGTGCAATGCCTTGACAAAGTTGGCATGTGCCACTGACCATGACCACAAATGTATTCAAGTGACTTTTACTTCTATTGAATAACACGAGTCAGCCACGGTCACAGTGTCCAATCACAGTGCAGATATACTGGGCATGATCTTGCAGGTACAAACAAGGTAGAATACTGGTGGCTCGTTGTGGCTATTGTGCGCAATGCCTTGACAAAATTGGCATGTACTACTGACCATGAACACAAAGTTTACCAAGTGACTTTAACTTGTACGAATCGTAACACGAGTCAGCCACGGTCAGAGTGCCCAATCATAGCGCACATCTAATATGCATGACCTCGAAGGTATAAACAAGGTAAGAAATCGGTGGCTTGGCACGGCTATTGTGCGCAATGCCTTGACAAAGTTGGCATGTGCCACTGACCATGACCACAAAGTTTACCAAGTACCTTAAACGGCTATGTTTTATAACACGAGTGAGCCACGATCAGAGTGTCCAATTACATTGCAGATGTGCTGTGCATGACCTTGCAGATATAAACAAGGTAGAATACTGGTAGCTTGGTGTGCCTATTGTGCACAATTCGTTGACAAAGTTGGCATGAGCCACTGACCATGACCACAAATGTATCAAAGTGACTTTTACTTCTATTGATCATAACACGAGTCAGTCACGGTCAGAGTGTCCAATCACAGTGCAGATGTACTAGGCATGATCTTGCAGGTGCAAACAAGGTAGAATACTGGTGGCTCAGTGTGGCTATTGTGTGAAATGCCTTGACAAAGTTGGCATGTGCCACTGACCATGACCACAAATGTATCCAAGTGACTTTTCCTTCTATTGAATAACACGAGTCAGCCACGGTCATACTGTCCAATCACAGTGCAGATATACTTGGCATGATCTTGCAGGTACAAACAAGGTAGAATACTGGTGGCTCGTTGTGGCTATTGTGCGCAATGCCTTGACAAATTTGGCATGTGCCACTGACCATGACCAAAAAGTTTACCAAGTGACTTTAACTTTTACGAATGGTAACACGAGTCAACCACAGTCTGAGTGCCCAATCATAGTTCATATGTACTAGGCATGACCTTGCAGGTATAAACTAGGTAAAAAACCAGTGGCTTGGCACGGCTATTGTGCGCAATGCCTGGACAAAGTTGGCATGTGCCACTGACCATGACCACAAAGTTTACCAAGTACCTTAATAGGCTATGAATCATAACACGAATCAGCCACGGTCAGAGTGTCCAATCACAGTGTACATATACTAGGCATGACCTTGCAGGTATAATCAAGGTAGAATACTGGTGGCTCGGTGTGGCTATTGTGCGCAATGCCTTGACAAAGTTGGCATGTGCCACTGACCATGACCACAAATGTATCCAAGTAACTTTTACTTCTATTGATCATAATACAAGGTCAGAGTGTCCAATCATAGTGCAGATGTACTGGGCATGATCTTGCATATACAAACAAGGTAGAATACAGGTGGCTCGGTGTGGCTATTGTGCGCAATGCCTTGACAAATTTCGCATGTGCCACTGACCATGACCAAAAAGTTTACCAAGTGACTTTAACTTCTATGAGTCGTAACACGAGTCAGCCACAGTCAGAGTGCCCAATCCCAGTGCACATATAATATGCATGACCTTGCAGGTATGAACAAAGTAAAAAACCGGTGGCTTGGCACGGCTATTGTGCGCAATGCCTTGACAAAGTTGGCATGTGCCACTGACCATGACCACAAAGTTTACCAAGTACCTTAAACGGCTATGAATCATAACACGAGTCAGCCACGGTCAGAGTGTCCAATCACAGTGCAGATGTACTAGGCATGATGTTGCATGTGCAAACAAGGTAGAATACTGGTGGCTCGTTGTGGCTATTGTGTGCAATGCGTTGACAACGTTGGCAAGTGCCAATAACCATGACCACAAAGTTTACCAAGTGACTTTAACTTCTACGAATCGTAACACGAGTCAGCCACATCCAGAGTGCCCAATCACAGTTCAGATGTACTAGGCATGACCTTGCAGGTATAAACAAGGTAAAAAACCGGTGGCTTGGCACGGCTATTGTGCGCAATGCCTTGACAAAGTTGGCATGTGCCACTGACCATGACCACAAAGTTTACCAAGTACCTTAAACGGGTTTGAATCATAACATGAGTCAGCCACGGTCATAGTGTCCAATCACAATGCAGACATACTGGGCATGACCTTGCAGGTTATAAACAAGGTAGAAGACTAGTGGCTTGGTGTGGCTATTGTGCGCAGTGCCTTGACAAAGTTGGCATGTGACACTGATTATGACCACAAAGTATACCAAGTGACTTTAACTTCTACGAATTGTAAGACGAGTGAGTCACAGTCAGAGTGCCCAATCACAGTTCAGATGTACGAGGCATGGCCTGCAGGCATAAACCAGGTAAAAAACCGGTGGCTTGGCACGGCTATTTTGCGCAATGCCTGGACAAAGTTGGCATGTGCCACTGACCATGACCACAAAGTTTACCAAGTACCTTAAACGGCTATGAATCATAACACGAGTCAGCCACAGTCAGAGTGTCCAATCATAGTGCAGATAGACTGGGCATGACATTGCAGGTATAAACAAGGTAAAAAACCGGTGGCTTGGCACGGCTATTTTGCGCAATGCCTGGACAAAGTTGGCATGTGCCACTGACCATGACCACAAAGTTTACCAAGTACCTTAAACGGCTATGAATCATAACACGAGTCAGCCACAGTCAGAGTGTCCAATCATAGTGCAGATAGACTGGGCATGACATTGCAGGTATGAAAAAGGTAGAATACTCGTGGCTCAATGTGGCTATTGTGCGCAATGCCTTGACAACGTTGGCATGTGCCGTTGACCATGACCACAAAGTTTACCAAGTGATTTTAACTTATACGAATTGTAACACGAGTCAGCCACAGTCAGAGTGTCCAATCACAGTGCACATGTAATATGCATGACATTGCAGGTATAAACAAGGTAAAAAACTGGTGGCTTGGCACGGCTACTGTGCGTAATGCCTTGAAAAAGTTGGCATGTGCCACTGACCATGACCACAAAGTTTACCAAGTACCTTAAACGGTTATGAATCATAACACGAGTCAGCCCCGGTCATAGTGTCCAATCAGATTGCAGATGTACTACGCATGATCTTATGGGTGCAAACAAGGTAGAATACTGGTGGCTCGGTGTGGTTATTGTGCGCAATGCCTTTACAAAGTTGGCATGTACCACTTGTCAGAAGAATGCAATAAGAGATGACGGCAGGAGCAGAAGCGAGTAAAAGCAATGAAGCAGGCAGAAGTGACGTCGTGGAGTGACGGAAGTAGAGCGGTGAGTGCGGGCCTTAGGAGTTAGGCGCAGATGGTGAAAGGACGCGAGACAATGAAGCTCCAAGGTAGACAGAGTCGAGGGTGGCGAAGCGGAGGTCCGTGAGGAGACAGTGGTGGGCGAAGGCAATGGAATCGAGAAGCGAGCAGAGCGAGAACACGGCGGCGAAGCCGCGGAACCAAAGGGAACAGGATGAACCTATCTGTTCCGGTTAAGTTTGCGAGGGAATTAACATCCTCATGATACACAACAGAACAGGGGTAATCGGCTTATTTCCGCTAGCCAGACGCGGGTAACAATTTTATCACTTTATTAGGGGGTCACTTGACGTGTCGGTTCAAACGGTCGTGAGACCAAAGAGCCGTTGAGTCAAGGTGGTTCCAATGATACCTGAACCTTCTCGAGGCTCGAATTTACCGAGAGGTGGGAGGAGCGAGTTTGGTTCTTATTGTATTTCTAACACTCCGAGGAGACAACTGGAGGAACTTCTGGTCGTCGTCTTGGAGGAGGAGGCCGTGGGAGTCGGCGAGGTCTGGGAGCTGAGGCTGGGATTTCAGAAGGTATCAATCCGATTGGCCGAGCAGCTTGTACTGTTGCGTTATTCAGTGGTCTCGGCCTCCCTTGGACACATTGCAATCCTATGTCATGCAGAATCCTCCGGAGGGAGTATCTGTGTGACGGAATGATGCAATTGAACACCTTGTCAGTGATTATGTAGAGGAGGGCTCGGATTTGATTGGTGACGTAGAAGTAATCATCCCCGTATGCTCGGTCAGGACGATGAACGAAGGGAGAATCTTGTCGTGGGTATTCTCGCTCATTGCTCATGAGGGAGAGGTCGGAGAACCTTCGTACCATGATGGTGGAAATCGTTCATCGCAGGGCATCGTGCCAAATACTGAAGTTTGAGGTGTCATCATCATTGAAGTAGAGGAGTGGGAGTCGCTGCACGAGAACCATAGTGGGCCACCTTGCAGCATGATTTGGAGGTTCTGACTGGGACCCCGAGGAGGTCAAGGACGCTGAGAGGAGGCGGAAGGGTGAAGGAGGAGGACAGCTGATGCAGGTGAGGGATGAGGAAGAGGAGGAAAGAGACTTATGATGCTGCTGCTGACATGATGAAAAGAGGACGAGGATGATGATGCTGGATGATAAGAACGAGATGATGAGTGGGCGTAAAGGCAAGGCCACATGCGCTGCTACAGTTGTTGACGTGGGCGCAGGTCGTCACAAAACGGGCGATATGACCGAGTGGATCCTTGCGCCAAGCGGAAGCTGAAGCAGAGGAAGCGAATATGGTAGAAATGACGAATGGCTGATTGGGCACAGGGGCGGAACCACGTGCCCTGAGGAAGGGTCGGCGTGGGCGCAGGTCGTTGCAGATGGGGCGATTTGACCGGGCAGGTCTGTGTGCCGAGCGGAGCGTGAGATGATCATGACGGAGGAATGATGGGTGATGGAGTGGGCGCAGGGGCGAAACAACGCGCGCTTCTGAAATAGAGGTGGTAGAATGCAGCAAGGGGAAGGCAGGTGCCAACGCGCTGCGAGAAATCTGCTGCCGGCGTGGGTGCAGGCTACTGCGAAGCAGGCAGCGAGGTCGTGCAGGCAGCAAGATCCTTGTGCTGGCCACAGATGCGGATGATGATCAAGCGGGAGCTTGATGAAAGAGGAATGGGCGCAGGGGTGAAACCAGGTGCACTGCGGAAGTTTTTGGCGTGGGCGCAGGTCGTCGCGAAGCGGGCGATGCGACCGGGCGGATCCTTGTGCTGAGCGGAAGATGATGCAAAAATGAAGCGGGAGGAGGAGGAGGCGGCTGATGGCTGAGTGGGCGCAGGGGCAGAACCACGTGCACTGCGAAGAATGATGAGGAGAACTGATGCGGAGATGATGCGGATGATTGGCGAGGATGGCGATGCTGATGAGGAGATGTCCGAGGAGGTCCAATGAAGCTGAGATGAGGAAGAGGACAGGGGACGGCTCAAAGAAGACAGATGAGAAGCGCTGAGGATAGGAGATGAAGGTGATGATGATGCGAAGATGAAAAGAAGGGAAGAATGTTGAAGATGATGCAAGCGTGATGGAGGCAGAAGATGGAGATAACGACAGGGAGAGAATGGCGGCAAGATGACGCAACCAAGTGCTCTGATTCCCAGGAGAGTGATGGCTTGTTCCCCAGTTGGCCCGAGACCGACGAACAGGAAGACTGGTGGTATCCGATATCCTGTTGGCTAGAGGAGACTGATTGTAGCAAAGGGAGTCATGCGGCGAGCAGAGATTCTAGTCAACTCATGTCAGGAGAGTGACGGCTTGTTCCCTAGTTGGCTCGTAATGGGAGCAGGAAGACTGGTAGTGTCCGATGTCCGTCACTCTCCTGACATCAGTGGTCCGGTGCATCTCCCTCTACCGCAACCAACTTCTTCTACTGACAGGATATCGGACACTGCCAGTCTTCCTGCTCCCATTTCCGAGCCAACTGGGGAACAAGCCGTCACTCTCCTGAACGCGGAAAGAAGTGGTTGTGTTGCTTCACCTCCCTGCCGCGTCGCCTCTCATCACGCCTTCCTCCACCTGCATCGGTCCCTACCTCTCCTCTTCAGCATCACCATCAGTCTTCTTCCTTCGATCCTCGCATCAACCTCATCTGGTGCCATCAGTCCTCCTCTTTCTCCTCGCTTCTGTCTCCTCAGTTCCATCAGCCGCCCGCTCTTACCTCATCTGTCTGCCTCTCTTCGTTATCAGCATCCTCCGCGCCGCCTTCGCATCAATGATCCTCATCAGCACAATCTCTTCGCGCACGTGGTTCCGCCCCTGCGCCCACTCATTGATCAATTGCTTCCTCCGCTTCCGCAATCGCTTCCAGCTCGGCACAAGGATCCGCCCGGTCGCATCGCCTCTTTCTGCGACAACCTGCGCCCACGCCGAAACTTCCTTCAGCGCCCAACTTTGTCAAGGCATTGCGCACAATAGTCACACCGAGGCACCAGTATTCTACCATGTTTATATTTGCAAGGTCATTCCCAGTATATCTGCAATGTGATTGGACAATCTGACCGTGGCTGACTCGTATTATGATTCATAGCCGTTTATGGTACTTGGTAAACTTTCTGGTCATGGTCAGTGGCACCTACCAGCTTTATTAAGGCATTGCGCACAATAGCCATGCCAAGACACTGGTTTTTTACCCTGCATATATCTGCAAGGTCATGCATGTTAGATGTGCACTTTGATTGGGCACTCTGACTGTGGCTGACTCGTTTTACGATTCGTAGAAGTTAAAGTCACTTGGTAAACTTTGTGGTCATGGTCAGTGGCACATGCCAGCTTTATCAAGGCATTGCGCACAATAGCCGTACCGAGCCACCGGTATTCTACCTTGTTTGTACTTGCAAGATCATGCCTAGTACATCTGCACTATGATTGGACACTCTGACCGTGGCTGACTTGTGTTATTATCAATAGAAGTAAAAGTCACTTGGATACATTTGTGGTCATGGTCAGTGGCACATGCCAACTTTGTCAAGGCATTTCACACAATAGCCACACCGAGCTACCAGTATTCTACCTTGTTTCCACCTGTAAGGTCATGCCCAGTATATCTGTGCTGTGACTATACACTCTGACCGTGGCTGACTTGTGTTATGATCAATAGAAGTAAAGGTAACTTGGCTATTTGTGGTCATGGTCAGTGGCACATGCCAACTTTGCCAAGGCATTGCACGCAATAGCCACACCAAGCCACCAGTATTCTACCTTCTTTATACCTGTAAGGTAATGCTCAGTATATCTGTACTCTGATTGGACACTCTCACCGTGGCTGACTCGTGTTATGATTTACAGCCGTTTAATGTACTTGGTAAACTTTGTGGTCATGGTCAGTGGCACGTGCCAACTTTGTCAAGGCATTGCACACAATAGCCGTGCCAAGCCACCGGCTTTTTACCTTGTTTATACCTGCAAGGTCATGCATATTAGATGTGCACTGTGATTGGGCTCTCTGACCGTGGCTGACTCGTGTTACGATCCGTAGAAGTTAAAGTCACTTGGTAAACTTTGTGGTCATCGTCAGTGACACATGCTAACTTTGTCAAGGTGTTGCGCACAATAGCCACAGTGGGCCACCATTATTGTACCTTTTTTATACCTGTAAGGTCATTCCCAGTATATCTTCACTGTGATTGGACACTCTGACCGTGGCTGACTCGTGTTATGATCAATAGAAGTAAAAGTCACTTGGATACATTTGTGGTCATGGTCAGTGGCACATGCCAATTTTATCAAGGCATTGCGCATAATAGCCACACCAATCCACCAGTATTCTACCTTGTTTATACCTGCAAGGTCATGTCGAGTATATCTGTACTGTGATTTAACACTCTGACCGTGGCTGACTTGTGTTATGATGCATAGCTGTTTAAGGTACTTTGTAAACTTTGTGGTCATGGTCAGTGGCTCATGCCAACTTTGTCAAGGTATTGCGCACAATAGACATGCCAAGCCACCGGTTTTTTACCTAGGTAAAAACTTCCAAGGTCATGCATGTTAGATGTGCACTGTGATTGGGCACTCTGACCGTGGCTGACTCGTGTTACGATTCGTAGAAGTGAAATCACTTGGTAAACTTTGTGTTCATGGTCAGTGGCACATGCCAACTTTTTCAAGGTATTGCACAGAATAGCCACACCGAGCCACCGGTATTCTACCTTGTTTACACTTGCAAGATCATGCCTAGTACATGTGCACTGTAATTGGACACTCTGACCGTGGCTGACTCGTGTTATGATAAATAGACGTAAAAGTCACTTGGATACATTTGTGGTCATGGTCAGTGGCACATGCCAACGTTGTCAAGGCATTGTGCACAATAGCCACACCGAGCCACCCTTATTCTACCTTGTTTATGCCTACAAGTTCATGCGCAGTATATGTGCACTGTGACTGGGCACTCTGATCGTGGCTGACTAGTGTTATGATTCATAGCAGTTTAAGGTACTTGGTAAACTTTGTGGTTATGGTCAGTGGCACATGCCAACTTTGTCAAGGCATTGCGCACAATAGCCGTGCCAAGCAACCATTTTTTTACCTTGTTCATACCTGCTAGGTCATGCATATTAGATGTGCACTGTGATTGGACACTCTCACTGTGGCTGACTCGTGTTACAATTCTTAGAAGTTAAAGTCACTTGGTAAACCTTGTGGTCATCGTCAGTGGCACATGCTACCTTTGTCAAGGTATTGCGCACAATAGCAACAGCAGGCCACCGGCATTCTACCTTGTTTATACCTATAAGGTCATGTCCAGTATATCAACACTGTGATTGGACACTCTGACCGTGGCTGACTCGTGTTATGATCAATAGAGGTAAAAGTCACTTGGATACATTTGTGTTCATGGTCAGTGGCACATGCCAACTTTGTCAAGGAATTGCGCATAATAGCCACACCGCTCCACCAGTATTCTACCTTGTTTATACCTGCAAGGTCATGCCAAGTATAACTGTACTGTGATTGGACACTCTGACTGTGGCTGACTCGTGTTATGATGCATAACTGCTTAAGGTACTTGGTAGACTTTGTGGTCATGGTCAGTGGCACATGCCAACTTTGTCAAGGCATTGCGCACAATCGCCGTGCCAAGCCACCGGTTTTTTACCTTGTTTATACCTGCAAGGTCATGCATATTAGATGTGCACTGTGACTGGGCATTCTGACCGTGGCTGACTCGTGTTACCATTCGTTGAAGTGAAAGTCACTTGGTAAACTTTGTGTTCATGGTCTGTGGCACATGCCAACTTTGTCAAGGCATTGTGCATAATAGCCACACTGAGCCACCAGTATTCTACCTTTTTTGCACCTGCAAGATCATGCCTTGTACATCTGCACTGGGATTGGACACTCTGACCGTGGCTGACTTGTGTTATGATCTATAGAAGTAAAAGTCACTTGGATACATTTGTGGTCATGGTCAGTGGCACATGCAAACTTTGTGAAGGCATTGCGCACAATAGCCACACCGAGCCACAAGTATTCTACCTTGTTTTCACCTGCACGATAATGCCTAGTACATCTGCACTGTGATCGGACACTTTAATCGTGGCTGACACGTGTTATGATTCATAGCCGTTTAAGGTACTTGGTAAACTTTGTGGTCATGGTCAGTGGCACATGCCAACTTTGTCAAGGCATTGCGCACAATAGCCACACTGAGCCACCAGTATTCTACGTTGTTTACAACAGCAAGATCATGCCTAGTACATATACACTCTGATTGGACACTCTGACTGTGGCTGACTCGTGTTATGATCAATGGAAGTAAAAGTCACTTGGATACATTTGTGGTCATGGCCAGTGGAACATGCCAACTTTGTGAGGGCATTGTGCACAATAGCCACACCGAGCAAGCAGTATTCTACCTTGTTCGTACCTGCAAGATCATGCCTAGTACATCTGTGTTGTGATTGGACACTCTGACCGTGGCTGACTCATGTTATGATCAAAAGAATTAAAAGTAACTTGGATACATTTGTGGTCATGGTCAGTGGCACATGCCAACTTTGTCAAGGCATTGCACACAATAGCCACACCGAGACACCAGTATTCTACCTTATTTATACCTGTAAGGTCATGCCTAGTATATCTGCACTGTGATTGGACACTCTGACTTTGGCTGACTAGTGTTACGATCAATAGCCATTTAAGGTACTTGGTAAACTTTGTGGTCATGGTCAGTGGCACATGCCAATTTTGTCAAGGCATTGCGCACAATAGTCGGGCCAAGCCACCAGTTTGTTACTTGTTTATACATGCAAGATCATGCCTAGTACATCTACACTGTAGTTGGCCACTCTCACCGTGGCTGACTCATGTAACGATTCGTAGATATTGAAGTCACTTGGCAAACTTTGTGTTCATGGTCAGTGGCACATGCCAACTTTGTCAAGGCATTGTGCACAATAGCCACACTGAGCCACAAGTATTCTACCTTTTTTGCACCTGCAAGATCATGCCTAGTACATCTGGACTGGGATTGGACACTTTGACCGTGGCTGACTCGTGTTATGATCAATAGAAGTAAAAGTCACTTGGATACATTTGTGGTCATGGTCAGTGGCACATGCCAACTTTGTGAAGGCATTGCGCACAATAGCCACACCAAGCCACAAGTATTCTACCTTGTTTTCACCTGCACGAGAATGCCTAGTACATCTACACTGTGATCGGACACTTTTGTCGTGGCTGACTCGTGTTATGATTTATAGCCGTTTAAGGTACTTGGTAAACTTTGTGGTCATGGTCAATGGCACATGCCAACTTTGTCAAGGCATTGCGCATAATAGCCACACTGAGCCACCAGTATTCTACGTTGTTTACAACAGCAAGATCATGCCTAGTACATATACACTCCGATTGGACACTCTGACCGTGGCTGACTCGTGTTATGATCAATGGAAGTAAAAGTCACTTGGATACATTTGTGGTCATGGCCAGTGGCACATGCCAACTTTGTGAGGGCATTGTGCACAATAGCCACACCGAGCCAGCAGTAATCTACCTTGTTTGTACCTGCAAGATCATGCCTAGTACATCTTCACTGTGATTGGACACTCTGACTGTGGCTGACTAGTGTTATGATCAATAGCCATTTAAGGTACTTGGTAAACTTTGTGGTCATGGTCAGCGGCACATGCCAACTTTGTCAAGGCATTGCGCAGAATAGTCGGGCCAAGCCACCAGTTTGTTACTTGTTTATACATGCAAGATCATGCCTAGTACATCTACACTGTAGTTGGCCACTCTGACCGTGGCTGACTCATGTACCGATTCGTAGAAGTTAAAGTCACTTGGTAAACTTTGTGGTCATGGTCAGTGGCACATGCCACCTTTGTCAAGGCATTGCGCGCAATAGCCATACTGAGCCACCAGTATTCTACGTTGTTTGCAACTGCAAGATCATGCCCAGTACATCTGCACTGTGATTGGACACTCAGACCATGGCTGACTCGTTTTATGATCAATAGAGGTAAAGTCACTTGGATACATTAGTGGTAATGGTCAGTGGCACATGCCAAATTTGTCAAGGCATTGCGCACAATAGCCACACCGAGCCACCACTGTTATACCTTGTTTGCACCCGCAAGATCATGCCTAGTACATCTGCAGTATGGTTGGACACTCTGACCGTGGCTGACTCGTGTCATGATCAATAGAAGTAAAAGCCACTTGGATACGTTTGTGGTCATGGTCAGTGGCACATGCCAACTTTGTCAAGGCATTGCGCACAATAGCCACACCGGGCCACCAGTATTCTACCTTGTTTATACCTGCAAGGTCATGCCTAGTACATCTGCACTGTGATCGGACACTTTTACTGTGGCTGACTCGTGTTATGATTCATAGCTGTTTAAGGTACTTGGTAAACTTTGTGGTCATGGTCAGTGGCACATGCCAACTTTGTCAAGACATTGCGCAAATTAGGCACACCGAGCCACTAATATTCTACCTTGTTTACACTTGCAAGATCAGGACTTTTACATGTGCACTCTGATTGGACACTCTAACCGTGGCTGACTCCTGTTATGATCAATAGAAGTAAAAGTCACTTGGATACATCTGTGGTCATGGTCAGTGGCACATGCCAACTTTGTGAAGGTACTGCGCACAATAGCCACACCGATCCAACAGTATTCTACCTTGTTTGCACCTGCAAAATCATTCGTAGTACATCTGTAGTGTGATTGGACACTCTGACCGTGGCTGACTCGTGTTATGATCAATAGAAGTAAAAGTCACTTGGATACATTTGTGGTCATGGTCAGTGGCACATGCCAACATTGTCAAGGCATTGCGCACAATAGTTACACCTAGCCACTGGTATTCTACCTTGTTTGAACCTGCGAGATCATGCCAAGTACATCTGCACTGTGATTGGACACTCTGACTGTGGCTGACTCGTGTTATGATCAATAGAAGTAAAATTCACTTGGATACATTTGTGGTCATGGTAAGAGGCACATGCCAACATTGTCAAGACATTGCACACTATAGCCACACTGAGCCACCAGTATTCTACCTTATTTATACCTGTAAGGTCATGCCTAGTATATCTTCACTGTGATTGGACACTATGACTGTGGCTGACTCGTGTTATGATCAATAGCCATTTAAGGTACTTGGTAAACTTTGTGGTCATGGTCAGCGGCACATGCCAACCTTGTCAAGGCATTACGTACAACAGCCACACCGAGCCACCAGTATTCTACCTTGTTTGCACCTGCAATATCATGCATAGTACATGTGCACTTGGATTAGACAATCAGAACGTGGCTGACTCGTGTTATTATCAATAGAAGTAAAAGTCACTTGGATACATTTGTGGTAATGGTTAGTGGCACATGCCAACTTTGTCAAGGCATTGCGCACAATAGCCACACTGAGCCACCAGTATTCTACCTTGTTTGCACCTACAAGATAATGCCTAGTACATCTGCACTATGGTTGGACACTCTGGCCGTGGCTGACTCGTGTTATGGTCAATAGGAGTAAAAGTCACTTTGATACGTTTGTGGTCATGGTCAGTGGCACATGCCAAGTTTGTCAAGGCATTACGCACAATAGCCACACCGAGTCACCAGTATTCTACGTTTTTTATACTGGCAAGTTCATTCCTAGTACATCTGCACTGTGATCGGACACTTTTACCGAGGCTGACTCGTGTTATGATTCATATCCGTTTAAGGTACTTGGTAAACTTTGTGGTCATGGTCAGTGGCACATGCCAACTTTGTCAAGGCATTGCGCACAATCGCCACACCGAGACACCAGTATTCTACCTTGATTACACCTGCAAGATTATGAATAGTACATCTGCACTCTGATTGGACACTCTGACCGTGGCTGACTCGTGTTATGATCAATAGAAGTTAAAGTCACTTGGATACATTTGTGGTCATGGTCAGTGGCACATGCCAACTTTGTGAAGGCATTGCGCACAATAGCCACACCGAGCCAACAGTATTGTACCTTGTTTGCGCCTGCAAGATCATGCCTAGTACATCTGCAATGTGATTAGACATTATGACCGTGGCTGACTCGTGTTATGATCAATAGAAGTAAAAGTCATTTGGATACATTTGTGGTCATGGTCAGTGGCACATGCCAACTTTCTCAAGGCATTGCGCACAATTGGCACACCGAGCCACTCGTATTCTACCATAATTTATTCCTGTAAAGTCATGTCTAGTATATCTGCACTGTGATTGGACACTCTGACTGTGGCTGACTCATGTTATGATCAATAGCCGTTTAAGGTACTTGGTAAACTTTGTGGTCATGGTCAGCGGCACATGCCAACTTTGTCAAGGCATTGCGCACAATAGCCGGGCCAAGCCACCGGTTTTTTAATTTTTTTTACCTGCAATATCATGCCTAGTACATCTGCACTGTAGTTGGGCACTCTGACCGTGGCTGACTCGTGTTACGATTTGTAGAAGTTAAAGTCACTTGGTAAACTTTGTGGTCATGGTCAGTGGCACATGCCAAATTTGTCAAGGCATTGCGCACAATAACCACACCGAGCCACCCGTATTCTATCTTGTTTGCACCTGCAAGATCATGCCTAGTACATTTGCACCGTGATTGGACACTATGACCGTGGCTGACTCATGTTATGATCAATAAATGTAAAAGTCACTTGGATACACTTGTGGTCATGGTCAGTGGGACATGCCAACTTTGTCAAGGCAGTGCACACAATAGCCACACCGAGCCACTAGTATTCTACCTTGTTTATACCTGTAAGGTTATGCCCAGTATACATGTACTTAGATTAGACACTCTGACCGTGGCTGACTCGTGTTATGATTCATAGCCGTTTAATGTACTTGGTAAACTTTGTGGTCATGGTCAGTGGCACATGCCAACTTTGTCAAGGCATATCGCACAATAGCCGTGCCAAGCCACTGGGTTTTTACCTTGTTTATACCAACAAGGTCATGCATAGTAGATGTGTACAATGATGGGCACTCTGACCATGGCTGACTCGTGTTACGATTTGTAGAAGTTAAAGTCACTTGGTAAACTTTGTGATCATGGTTAGTGGCACATGCCAATGTTGTCATAACATTGCGCACAATAGCCACACCGAGCCACCAGTATTCTACCTTGTTTGCATCTTCAAGATCATGCATAGTACATCTGCACTGTGATTGGACACTCTGACCGTGGGTGACGCGTGTTATGGTTCATAGCCGTTTAAGGTACTTGGTAAACAGTGTGGTCATGGTCAGTGGCACATGCCAACTTTGACAAGGCATTGCGCACAATAGCCGTGCCAAGCCACCCGTTTATTACCTTCTTTATACATGCAAGGTCATGCATATTAGATGTGCTCTGTGATTGGGCACTCTGAATGTGGCTGACTCATGTTTCGATTTGTAGAAGATAAAGTCACTTGGTAAACTTTGTGGTCATGGTCAGTGGCACATGCCAACTTTGTCAAGGCATTGTGCACAATAGCCGTCCCAAGCCACTGGTTTTTTACCTTGTGTATACCTGCAAGGTCATGCATATTAGATGTGCACTGTGATTGGGCACTCTGACCGTGGCTGACTTGTGTTACGATTCATAGAAGTTAAAGTCACTTGGTAAACTTTATGGTCATGGTCAGTGGCACATGCCAATTTGTCAAGGCATTGCGCACAATAGCCACACCGAGCCACCAGTATTCTACCTTGTTTATACATATAAGGTCATGCTTAGTATATCTGTACTATGGTTGGACACTCTGACAGTGGCTGACTCGTGTTATAATTCATAGCCGTTTAATGTACTTGGTAAAATTTGTGGTCATGCTCAGTGGCACATGCAAACTTTGTCAAGGCATTGCGCACAATAGCCATGCCAAGTCACCAGTTTTTTACCTTCTTTATACCTGCAAGGTCATGCATGTTAGACGTGCACTGTTATTGGGCACTCTGACCGTGGGTGACGCGTGTTATGATTCATAGCCGTTTAAGGTACTTGGTAAACAGTGTGGTCATGGTCACTGGCACATGCCCACTTTGTCAAGGCATTGCACACAATAGCCGTGCCAAGCCACCAGTTTTTTACCTTCTTTATACCTGCAAGGTCATGCATATTAGATTTGCACTGTTATTGGACACTCTGAATGTGTATGACTCGTGTTACAATTCGTATAAGTTAAAGTCACTTGGTAAACTTTGTGGTCATGGTCAGTGGCACATGCCAACTTTGTCAAGGCATTTCGCACAATAGCCGTCCCAAGCCACCGGTTTTTTACCTTGTTTATACCTGCAAGGTCATGCATGTTAGATGTGCACTGTGATTGTTCACTCTGACCATGGCTGACTCGTGTTACGATTCGTAGAAGTTAAAGTCACTTGGTAAACTTTGTGGTCATGGTCAGCGGCACATGCCAACTTTGTCAAGGCATTGCGCACAATAGCCACACCAAGCCACATGTGTTTTACCTTGTTTGCACCTGCAAGATCATGCCTAATACATCTGGACTATGATTGGACACTCTGACCCTGGCTGACTCGTGTTACGATCAATAGACGTAAACGTCACTTGGATATATATGTGGTCATGGTCAGTGGCACATGCCAACTTTTTCAAGGCATTGCACACAACAGCCACACCGAACCACCAGTATTCTACCTTGTTTATACCTGTAAGGTCATGCCCAGTATATCTGCACTGTGATTGGAAACTCTGACCGTGGCTGTCCCGTGTTATAATTCATAGCCGTTTAATGTACTTGGTAAACTTTGTGGTCATGGTCAGTGGCACATGCCAAATTTGTCAAGGCATTGCACATAATAGCCGTGCCAAGCCACCGGTTTTTTACCTTGTTTATACCACCAAGGACATGCATATTATATGTGTACTATGATTGGGCACTCTGACCGTGGCTGACTCGTGTTACGATTCGTATAAGTTAAAGTCACTTTGTAAAATTTGTGATCATGGTCAGTGGCACATGCCAACTTTGTCAAGGCATTGCTCACAATAGGCACACCGAGCCACAAGTATTCTACCTTGTTTGCACCTTAAAGATCATGCCTAGTACATCTGCACTGTGATTGGACACTCTGACCGTGGGTGACGCGTGTTATGATTCATAGCCGTTTAAGGTGCTTGGTAAACCGTGTGGTCATGGTCAGTGGCACATGCCAACTTTGTAAAGGCATTGCGCACAATAGCCGTTCCAAGCCACCGGTTTTTTACCTTCTTTATACCTGCACGGTCATGCATATTAGATGTGCACTGTGATTGGGCACTCTGAATGTGGCTGAATCGTGTTACGATTCGTAGAAGTTAAAGTCACTTTGTAAACTTTGTGGTCATGGTCAGTGGTACATGCCAACTTTGTCAAGGCATTGCGCACGATAGCCGTGCTAAGACACCGGTTTTTTGCCCGGTTTGTACGTGCAAGGTCATGCATATTATATGTGCACTGTGATTGGGTACTCTGACCGTGGCTGACTCGTGTATTGATTCGTAGAAGTTAAAGTCACTTGTGGTCATGGTCATGGTCAGTGGCACATGCCAACCTTGTCAAGGCATTGCGCAACATAGCCACACCGAGCCATTAGTATTCTACCTTGTTTGCACCTGCAAGATCCTGCCTAGTACATCTTTACTGTGATTGGGCACTCTGACCGTGGATGACTCGTGTTATTATCAGTATGAGTAAAACTCACTTGGATACATTTGTGGTCATGGTTAGTGGCACATGCCAACTTTGTCAAGGCATTGCGCACAATAGCCACACCGAGCCACTTGTATTATATCTTATACGTGCAAGATCATGCCCAGGATATCTGCACTGTGATTGGACACTCTGACCGTGGTTGACTCGTCTTATGATTCATAGCCGTTTAAGGTACTTGGTAAACTTTGTGGTCATGGTCAGTGGCACATGCCAACTTTGTCAAGGCATTGCGCACAATAACCATGCCAAGACACCGGTTTTTTAACTTCTTTATACCTGCAAGGTCATGCATATTAGATGTGCTCTGTGATTGGGCACTCTGAATGTGGCTGACTTGTGTTACGATTCGTAGAAGATAATGTCACTTGGTAAACTTTGTGGTCATGGTCATTGGCACATGCCAACTTTGTCAAGGCATTGGGCACAATAGCCGTCCCAATCCACCGGTTTTTTACCTTGTGTATACCTGCAAGGTCATGCATATTAGATGTGCACTGCTATTGGGCACTCTGACCGTGGCTGACTTGTGTTACGATTCATAGAAGTTAAAGTCACTTGGTAAACTTTGTGGTCATGGTTAGTGGCACATGCCGATTTGTCAAGGCATTGTGCACAATAGCCACACCGAGCCACCAGTATTCTACCTTGTTTATACATATAAGGTGATGCCCAGCATATCCGTACTGTGATTGGACACTCTGACAGTGGCTGACTCGTTTTAGAATGCATAGTCGTTTAATGTACTTGGTAAATTTTGTGGTCATGGTCAGTGGCACATGCCAACTTTGTCAAGGCATTGCGCACAATAGCCATGCCAAGCCACCAGTTTTTTACCTTCTTTATACCTGCAAGGTCATGCATATTAGATGTGCACTATTATTGGGCACTCTGAATGTGTCTTACTCGTGTTACAATTCGTAGACGTTAAAGTCACTTGGCACACTTTGTGGTCATGGTCAGTGGCACATGCCAACTTTGTCAAGGCATTGCACACAATAGCCACACCAAGCCACCAGTATTCTACCTTGTTTGCACCTTCAAGATCATGCCTAGTACATCTGCACTGTGATTGGACACTCTGACCGTGGGTGACGCGCGTTATGATTCATAGCGGTTTAAGGTACTTGGTAAACAGTGTGGTCATGGTCAGTGGCACATGCCAACTTTGTCAAGGCATTGCGCACAATAGCCATGCCAAGCCACCCGTTTTTTGCAAGGTCATGCATATTAGATGTGCACTGTTATTGGGCACTCTGAATGTGTCTGACTCGTGTTACAATTCGTAGAAGTTAAAGTCACTTGGTAAACTTTGTGGTCATGGTCAGTGGCACATGCCAACTTTGTCAAGGCATTGCGCACAATAGCCGTGCCAGGCCACCGGTTTTTTACCTTGTTTTTACCTGCAAGGTCATGCATGTTAGATGTGCACTATGTTTGGGCACTGTGACCGTGGCTGACTTGTGTTAATATTTGTAGAAGTTAAAGTCACTTGGTAAACTCTGTGGTCATGGTCAGTGGCACATGCCAACTTTATCAAGGCATTGCGCACAATAGCCACACCGAGCCACAAGTATTATACCTTGTTTATATCAGAGTAAAGTGAAGATGACCACAACCAGGTCATGGTACCTCACTGGGATGTTCGAGAGAATACTCTCAATAAAGGTTCAGCTTCGGCACGAACCACCTCGGTGATAGCTCCGAAGAAACCGTCAACGGTCACCGACCGACCAACGGACACTCGACCGAGTCATCCCCTAATAAAGTGATACCTGTCACCCGCGTCTGGCGAGCGGCAAGAAGCCGTTGTCTCGTTCGTTAGTTCTGTTCTGCCTTTTATACAGAGGATGTTCATTCCCTCAAGTTAACGAGAATAGTTCTGCCCGTCCTGTTCCCTTCTCGTTCCACGGCTTCGCCACCGTGTCTTCGCTCTGCTCGTACTTCGCATCTCCTGTCTTCGCTAGTCTCTCACAGCTCTCAACTCTTCGCTCGGTCACTCTCGCTCCTTCACTCAGTCCGCAACCAGTCATCACTCGTTTTACTCTCAGGTTCCCTCTCCCTCTCTCTCTACCTCATCTCGGCCCCTATCAAGCTCTACGACTAACTCATGGGGACCGCTCTCGCTAATGTCACTTTGGTGACGGCCTTGTACTTGTTTCGACGCTTCTGCTTGCTTCTGCCACTGCTGCTCTCATGCCTGCACTTTTCTGACATGGTATCAGAGCATCAGGCAAAATCACCTGGTACCCCGTGACCGAGTCATCGCTCTGTCATCACCATTGCATCCTCTCTTGAGTCTGCCCGCCTCCACCGCTGTTACCACCACTTCGCGCCTCTCCGCTTCATCACCAGCTGACATCAGCAGCACCGCTTGAAGTACTCCTCGCGCTGAAGCACGGCCTCATCATCCTAAGGAAGCCCTGCGCCCGGTCCGTGCCCGTGGCCAACAATTGGTGACCTGCCGAACATAACAGCCGCAAGCAGCTCCCGAGCCGTCGCCTACTGTCAACTTCCAAGAAGCTTCCTGCCGCCCGCCATCTGCTACCTCTCATCACCTCGGTCGTCGCAAGTGCCGCCGCCCTTCTCCTTTCCCCTCGTCAACGTCATCTGCTCCATCTGCCCCATCGACATCAGTCTCCTCACATCCGTCGTGCTGCGTTGCATCCTCGCTCTACCTTCTCGTGTCATCAGCAGCAGCAGCGCAACTCTCGCCATCACGACATTGGACACCTCCAGTCTTCTTGCTCCCATTGCGAGCCAACGGGGGAACAAGCAGTCACTCTCCTGACATCAGCGGGCCAGTGCCCTTGCTCGCCGTATGACTTTCTTTGCTGCAACTGACTTCCTCTAGCTACCAGGATGCTGGACACCACCAGTCTTCCTGCCCGTCGGTCTCGGGCCAACTGGGGAACAAGCCGTCACTCTCTTGATTAGCGGAGTACTCGGTTGCCTCGCCCGTGCTTCCCACCACGCCACCATCCTATGCTGCCCGCGCCCTCCATCCTCCTCCTTCGGACGCCCTCCTCATCATCACCAGCCTTCCCCTATTTCATCCTTGCGTCATCACCACCTTCCTCTCCTGTCCTCAACCCTCCTCCTCATCGGTCTTCTTCGAGCCGCCCTCAGCATCATCTGCGCCGCCTTCGCCTCAGCCTGCATCATGAGCGCACGTGGTTCCACCCCTGCGCCCACTCATCCATTCGTTGCCTCCGCCTTCTTTTGCTTTGCTTCCGCATCCGATCGGCACACGGATCCACCCGGTCGCATCGCCCTTTTTGTGTCGACCTGCACCCACACCAAAAGCTCTCGCAGCGCACGTCTTTTCGCCACTGCGCCCACTCTTATGTCATCAACTTCTGCCTTCTCAGCATCCGCATCTGTGACCAGCACAAGGACCTGCACGAGCTCGCTGCCCGCTTCGCATCAGCCTGCACCCAAGCCGGCAGTAGATTTTTTGCGGGGCGTTGGCTCCTGCCTTCCCCTTGCCGCATTCTACTCATCTAATCCGCAGCGCACGTGGTTTCGCCCCTACGCCCACTCACTTGTCAGTCGTCTCCACCTCCTCCCGATCGCTCCAGTATCGTTAGCTCGGCACAAGGATCCGCCCGGTCGCTTCGCTCGCTTCGTGACGACCTGCGCCCATGTCGAAACTTCCGCAGTGCACGTGGTTCGCCCTTGCGCCCACTCCATGCGCATCATTTTGCCGCTCAACATCAGCTCAGCCCCTCCGCTCAAAACAGGACTCCACTCAGTCACATCAGTGCCGCTTCATCAGCCCTTCCCCTTTCCATTCCAACACCATCAGCTCTGCTCCACTACCTCTTCCAGCAACTTTTGCCCTCCTCCACAATACTCATCCGCATCTGCCAGCTACGTCCTGCCAACCGCACGATGCCCCCATGAATGCATCTAGCTCTCTCCATCATCGCACCTCTCATCCCCACCTCCAGCATCCTCTATCTCAACGACCGCGAGCAACACAACTATGCAGAATGGAAAGACTTTTGTCTACCCATGATTCATTGTGCTGTCCCTCTTCACCCCAAGCCAGAGGACTTCCTGCACTTTCAGCCCTTTGTCGGACAAACACAAGCCCAGTATCCCACCATTACCTCACTATAACGCTTCTGGTGGTTGTGGTTCAGCGCAGAAGAGATGATCCTTGGCATCCTTTACCTCTCCACTGACCGTGCATTCCATGACATTCTTCAAGCTCATACTCATGGTGTGGAAACACTGCTGTCGGTCCTCGACACCATCGAGACACGCTGCAACCAAGGATATCTGCTTCCTGATCTCACCACCAACAACCCACAGCAGATCACCCTGGCAAAAATTCCTCCCTTTCCACCTCGACCTCCACTCACTGGACTACCACTCCCGCCGGCATTCTCCATGACTCCCTCCTCAGAGACAGACTCATGAACCAATGTGGGTGGTCATCTTCACGGGGGTGTCAGAATAAAGCGAAGATGACCACAACCAGGTCATGGTACCTCACTGGGATGTTCAAGGGAATACTCTCAGTAAAGGTTCAGCTTCGGCACGAACCACCTTGGTGATAGCTCCGAAGAATCCGTCAACGGTCACCGACCGACCAACGGACACTCGACCGAGTCATCCCCTAATAAAGTGAAACCTGTCACCCACGTCCAGCTAGCGGCAAGAAGCCATTGTCTCGTTCGTTAGTTCTGTTCTGCCTTTTTCAGAGGATATTCATTCCCTCAAGATAACCAGAACAGTTCTGCCCATGCTGTTTCCCTGTGGTTCCACGACATTGCCACCGTGTCTTCGCTCTACTCGTACTTCGCATCTCCTGCCTTCACTAGCCTCTCACAGCTCTCAACTCTTTGCTCTGTCACTCTCGCTCCTTCGCTCAGTCCGCAACCAGCCATCACTCATTTTACCCTCAGGCTCCCTCTCCCTCTCTCTACCTCATGCTTGTTCCGACGCTTCTGCTTGCTTCTGCCACTGCTGCTCTCATGCCTGCATTCTTCTAACAGTTTATACCTGTAAGGTCATGTCCAGTATATCTGCACTGTGATTGGACACTCTGACCGTGGCTGACTCGTGTTATATTTCATATCCTTTTAATGTACTTGGTAAACTTTGTAGTCATGGTCAGTGGCACATGCCAACTTTGTCAAGGCATTGCGCACAATAGCCGTGCCAAGCCACCGGTTTTTTGCCTTGTTTATACCAGCAATGTCATGCATATTAGATGTGTACTATGATTGGGCACTCTGACCGTGGCTGACTCGTCTTACAATTCGTAGAAGTTAAAGTCACTTGGTAAACTTTGTGATCATGGTCAGTGGCACATGCCAACTTTGTCAAGGCACTACGCACAATAGCCACACCAAGCCACCAGTATTCTACCTTGTTTGCACCTTCAAGATCATCTCTAGTACATCTACACTTTGATTTGACACTCTGGCCGTGGGTGACGCGTCTTATGATTCATAGCCGTTTAATGTACTTGGTAAACAGTGTGGTCATGGTCAGTGGCACATGCCAACTTTGTCAAGGCATTGCGCACAATAGCCGTGCCAAGCCATCGGTGTTTTACCTCTTTATACCTACAAGGTCATGCATATTAGAGGTGTACTGTGATTGGGCACTCTGAATGTGGCTGACTCGTGTTACGAATCGTAGAAGTTAAAGTCACTTGGTAAACTTTGTGGTCATGGTCAGTGGCACATGCCAACTTTTTCAAGGCATTGCGTACAATAGCCGTGCCAAGCCACCGGTTTTTTACCTTGTGTATACCTGCAAGGTCATGCATATTAGTTGTGCACTGTGATTGGGCACTCTGGCCGTGGCTGACTTGTGTTACGATTCGTAGAAGGTTTGGTCACTTGGTAAACTTTGTGGTCATGGTCAGTGGCACATGCCAACTTTGTCAAGTCATTGCACATAATAGTCACACCGAGACACCAGGATTCTACCTTGTTTGTACATGCAAGATCATGCCTAGTACATCTGCACTATTATTGGACATTCTGATCGTGGCTGGCTTGTGTTATAATCAATAGAAGAAAAAGTCACGTGGATACATTTGTGGTCATGGTCAGTGGCACATGCCAACTTTGTCAACGCATTGCGCACAATAGCCACACTGAGCCACCAGTATTCTACCTTGTTTGTACCTGCAAGATCATGCCTAGTACATCGGCACTGTGATTGGACACTTTGACCGTGGCTGACTCGTGTTATGTGTCATAGCCATTTAAGGTACTTGGTAAACTTTGTGGTCATGGTCGGTGGCACATGCCAACTTTGTCAAGGCATTGCGCACAATACCCGTGCCAAGCCACCGGTTTTTTACCCTGTTTATAGATGCAAGGTCATACCTAGTACATCTGAACTGTGATTGGGCACTCTGACTGTAGCTGACTCGTGTTACAATTTGTAGAAGTTAAAGTCACTTGGTGAACTTTGTGGTCATGGTCAGTGGCACATGGCAACTTTGTCAAGGCATTGCGCACAATAGGCGTGCCATGCCACCGGTATTTACCTTGTTTATACCTGCAAGGTCATGCACATTAGATGTGCACTGTGATTGGGCACTCTGACCGTGGTTGAATCGTGTTACGATTCGTAGAAGTTAAAGTCACTTGGTAAACTTTGTGGTCATGGTCAGTGGCACATGCCAACATTGTCAAGGAATTGCGCACAATAACCATTCCGAGCCACCAGTATTCTACCTTGTTTGAACCTCTAAGATCATGCCTAGTACATCGGCACTGTGATTGGATACTCTGACCGTGGCTGACTCGTGTTATGATCAATAGATGTAAAAGTCACTTGGATACATTTGTGGTCATGGTCAGTGGCACATGCCAACTTTGTCAAGGCATTGCGGACAATAGCCACACCGAGACACCAGTATTCTACCTTGTTTATACCTGCAAGGTCATGCCCAGTATATTTGCACTATGATTGGACACTATGCGCGTGGCTGACTCGTGTTATGATTCATAGCCATTTAAGGTACTTGGTAAACTTTGTGTTCATGGTCAGTGGCACATGCCAACTTTGTCAAGGCAGTGCGCACAATAGCCGTGCCAAGCCACCGGTTTTTTACCTTGTTTATACCTGCAAGGTCATGCCTTGTACATCTGAACTTTGATTGGGCACTCTGACTGTGGCTGACTTGTGTTACGATTCGTAGAAGTTAAAGTCCCTTGGTAAACGTTGTGGTCATGGACAGTGGCACATGCCAACTTTGTCAATGCATTGCGCACAATAGTCGTGCCAAGCCACCGGTTTTTTTACCCTATTTTACCTGCAAGGTCATGCATATTAGATGTGCACAGTAATTGGACACTCTGACCGTGGTTGACTTGTGTTACGATTCGTAGAAGTTTAAATCGCTTTGTAAACTTTGTGGTCATGGTCAGTGGCACATGCCAACATTGTCAAGGCATTGCGCACAATAGCCATTCTGAGCCACCAGTATTCTACCTTGTTTGAACCTTCAAGATCATGCCTAGTACATCTGCACTGTGATTGGACACTCTGACCGTGGCAGACTCATGTTATGATCAATAGATGTAAAGTCACTTGGATACATTTGTGGTCATGGTCAATGGCACATGTCAACTTTGTCAAGGCATTGCGCACAACAGCCACAAGGAGCCACCAGTATCTTACCTTGTTTATACCTGCAAGGTCATGCCAAGTATATCTGCACTGTGATTGGACACTATGCCCGTGACTGACTCGTGTTATGATTCATAGCCGTTTAAGGTACTTGGTAAACTTTGTGGTCATGGTCAGTGGCACATGCCAACTTTGTCAAGGCATTGCGCACAATAGCCGTGCACAGCCACCGGTTTTTTTACCTCGTTTATACCTGCAAGGTCATGCCTAGTACATCTGAACTGTGATTGCGCACTCATACCGTGGCTGACTCGTGTTATGATTCGTAGAAGTTAAAGTCACCTGGTAAACTTTGTAGTCATGGTCAGTGGCACATGCCAACTTTGTCAAGGCATTCCGCACAATAGCCACACCGAGCGACCAATATTCCACCTTGTTTGTACCTGCAAGATCATGCCTTGTACATCTGCACCGTGATTGGACACTCTGACCGTGGCTGACTCGTGTTATGATCAATAGAAGTTAATGTAACTTGGATACATTTCTGGTCATGGTCAGTGGCACATGCCATATTTGTCAAGGCATTGGGCACAATAGTCACACCGAGCCACCGGTATTCTACCTTGTTTGCACCTGCAAGATCATGCCTAGTACATCTGCACTGTGATTGGACACTCTAACCGTGGCTGACTCCTTTTATGATCTATAGAAGTAAACGTCACTTGGATACATTTGTGGTCATTGTCAGTGGCACATGCCAACTTTGTCAAGGCATTGCACACAATAGCCACACCGGGCCACCAGTATTCTACCTTGTTTATACCTGTAAGATCAAGCCTTGTATATCTACACTGTGATTGGACACTCTGACCGTGGCTGACCCGTGTTATGATTCATAGCCGTTTAAGGTACTTGGTAAACTTTGTGGTCATGGTCAGTGGCACATGCCAACTTTGTCAAGGCATTGCACACAAACGTCGTGCCAAGCCACCGGTTTTTAACCTTGTTTATACCTGTAAGGTCATGCCTAATACATCTGAACTGTGATTGGGCACTATGACCGTGTCTGACTCGTGTTATGTTTCGTAGAAGATAAAGTCACTCGGTAAGCTTTTGTGGCCATGGTCAGTGCCACATGCCATCTTTGTCAAGGCATTGCGCACAATAGCTACACCGAGCCACCAATTTTCTACCTTGGTTGTACCTGGAAGATCATGCCTAGTACATTTGCACTGTGATTGGACATTTGGCTGTGGCTGACTCGTGTTATGATCAATAGAAGAAAAAGTCACTTGGATATATAGGTGGTCATGGTCAGTTGCACGTGCCAACTTTGTCAAGGCATTGCGCAAAATAGCCAACCGAGCCACCAGTATTCTACCTTGTTTATACATGCAAGGTCATGCCTAGTATATGTGCACTGTGATTTGACACTCTGACCGTGGCTGACTCGTGTTATGATTCATATCCGTTTAATGTACTTGGTAAACTTTGTGGTCATGGTCAGTGACACATGCCAACTTTGTCAAGGCATTGCGCACAATAGCCGTGCCAAGCCACCGGTTTCTTACCTTGTTTATACCTGCAAGGTCATGCATATTAGATTTGTACTGTGATTGGGAACTCTGACCGTGGCTGACTCGTGTTACGATTCGTAGAAGTTAAAGTCACTTGGTAATCTTTGTGGTCATGGTCAGTGGCACATGCCAACTTTGTCAAGGCATTACGCACAATAGCCATGCCAAGCCACCGGTTTTTTACCTTGTATGTACCTGTAAGGTCATGTCTAGTACATCTGAACTATGATTGGACACTCTGACTGTGGCTGACTTGTGTTACGATTCGTAGAAGTGAAAGTCACTTGGTAAAATTTGTGGCCATGGTCAGTGGCACATGCCAACGTTTTCAAGGCATTGTGCACAATAGCCACACCAAGACACCAGTATTATACCTTGTTTGCACTTGTCTGATCATGCCTAGTACATCTGCACTGTGCTTGGACAATCTGACCGTGGCTGACTTGTGTTATGATCAATAGAAGTAAAAGTCACTTGGATACATTTGTGGTCATGGTCAGTGGCACATGCCAAATTTGTCAAGGCATTGCGCACAATAGCCACACCGAGCCACCAGTATTCTACCTTGTTCATACCTGCAAGGTCATGCGCAGTATATTTGCACTGTGATTGGACACTCTGACCGTGGCTGAAACGTGTTATGATTCATAGCCCTTTAAGGTACTTGGTAAACTTTGTGGTCATGGTCAGTGGCACATGCCAACTTTGTCAAGGCATTGCGCAAAATATCCGTGCCAAGCCACCGGTTTTTTAACTTTTTTATACCTGCAAGGTCATGCATATTATATGTGCACTATGATTGGGCACTCTGACCGTGGCTGACTCGTGTTACGTTTCGTAGAAGTCAAAGTCACTTGGTAACCTTTGTGGTAATGGTCAGTGGCACATGCCATCTTTGTCAAGGAATTGCGCACAATAGCCATGCCAAGCCACCGGTTTTTTACCTTGTATATACCTGCAAGGTCATGCTTAGTACATCTGAACTGTGATTCGACACTCTGGATGTGGCTGACTTGTGTTACGATTCGTAGAAGTGAAAGTCACTTGGTAAAAGTTGTGGTCATGGTCAGTGGCACATGCCAACTTTGTCAGGGCATTGCGCACAATAGCCACACTGAGCCACCAGTATTCTACCTTGTTTGCACCTTTAAGATCATGCCTAGTACATCTGCATTGTGATTAGACACTTTGACCGTGGCTGACTCGTGTTATGATCAAGATAAGTAAAAGTCACTTGAATACACTTGTGGTCATGGTCAGTGGCACATGCCAACTTTGTCAAGGCATTGCACACAATAGCGACACCGAGCCACCAATATTCTACCTTGTTTATACCTGTAAGGTCATGCCCAATACATCTGCTCCGTGATTGGACACTCTGTTCGTGGCTGACTCGTGTTATGATTCATAGCTGTTTAAGGTACTTGGTAAACTTTGTGGTCATGGTCAGTGGCACATGCCAGCTTTGTCAAAGCATTGCGCACATTAGCCGAGCCAAGCCACCGATTTTTTATGTAGTTTATACCCGCAAGGTCATGCCTAGTACATCTGAACTGTGATTGGGCACTCTGACTGTGGCTGACTCGTGTTACGATCCGTAGAAGTTAAAGTCACTTGGTAAACTTTGTGGTCATGGTCAGTGGCACATGCCAACTTTTTCAAGGCATTGCGCACAATAGCCGTGCCAAGACACGGGTTTTTTACCCTGTTAATACCTGCAAGGTCATGCTTTTTTGATGTGCACTGTGATTGGGTACTCTGACCGTGGCTGACTCGTGTTATGATTCGTAGAAGTTAAAGTCACTTGGTAAACTTTGTGGTCATGGTCAGTGGCACATGCCAACTTTGTCCAGGCATTGCGCACAATAGCCATGCCAAGCCACCGGATGTTTACCATGTTCATACCTGCAAGGTCATTATTGGTACATCTGAGCTAAGATTGGGCACTCCGACTGTGGCTGACTCGTGTTACGATTCGTAGAAGTTAAAGTCACTTGGTCAACTTTGTGGTCATGGTCAGTGGCACATGCCAACTTTGTCAAGGCATTACGCACAATAGCCACACCGAGCCACCAGTATCCTACCTTGTTTGCACCTGCAAGATCATCCCTAGTAAATCTGCACTGTGCTTGGACACTTTGACCGTTGTTGACTCGTGTTATGATCAATATAAGTAAAAGTCACTTGGATACATTTGTGGTCATGGTCAGTGGCACATGCCAACTTTGTCAAGGCATGGCACACAATAGCCACACCCAGCCACCAGTATTCTACCTTGTTTATACCTGTAAGGTCATGCCCAGTATATCTGCACTGTGACTGGACACTCGTGTTATGATTCATAGCCGTTTAAGGTACTTGGTACACTTTGTGGTCATGGTCAGTGGCACATGCTAACATTGTCAAGACATTGCGCACAATAGCCGTGCCAAGCCACCAGTTTTTTACGTAGTTTAGACCTGCAACGTCATGCCGAGTACATCTGAAGTGTGATTGGGCACTCTCACTGTGGCTTACTCGTGTTACAATTTGTAAAAGTTAAAGTCACTTGGTAAACTTTGTGGCCATGGTCCGTGGCACATGCCAATTTTGACAAGGCATTGCGCACAATAGCCACACAGAGCCACCAGTATTCTACCTTGTTTGCACCTGCAAGATCATGCCTAGTACATCTGCACTGTGATTTGATACTCTGACCGTGGCTGACTCCCGTTATGATTCATAGCCGTTTAAGGTACTTTGTAAACTTCGTGGTCATGGTCTGTGGCACATGCCAACTTTGTAAAGGCATTGCGCACAATAGCCGTGCCAAACGGCCATTTTTTAACTTGTTTATACCTGCAAGGTCATGCATATTAGATGTGCACGGTCATTGGGCACTCTGACCATGGCTGACTCGTGTTACGATTCGTAGAAGTTAAAGTCACTTGGTAAACTTTGTGGTCATGGTCAGTGGCACATGCCAACTTTGTCAAGGCATTGCGCACAATAGCCGTGCCAAACGGCCATTTTTTAACTTGTTTATACCTGCAAGGTCATGCATATTAGATGTGCACGGTCATTGGGCACTCTGACCATGGCTGACTCGTGTTACGATTCGTAGAAGTTAAAGTCACTTGGTAAACTTTGTGGTCATGGTCAGTGGCACATGCCAACTTTGTCAAGGCATTGCGCACAATAGCCACACCAAGCCACAAGTATTCTACCGTGTTTGCACCTGTAACATCATGCCTGGTACATCTGCACTGTGATTGGACACTCTGACCGTGGCTGACTCGTGTTATGATAAATAGAAGTAGAAGTCACTTGGATACATTTGTGGTCATGGTCAGTGTCACATGCCAAGTTTGTCAAGGCATTGCACACAATAGCCACACCGAGCTACCAGTATTCTACCTTGTTCATACCTGCAAGGTCATGCCCAGTACATCTGCACTATGATTAAACACTCTGACCGTGGCTGACTTGTGTTATGATTCATAGCCGTTTAAGGTACTAGGTAAACTTTGTTGTCATGGTCAGTGGCACATGCCAAATTTGTCAAGGCATTGCGCACAATAGCCATGCCAATCCACCGGTTTTTTACCTGGTTTATACCTGCAAGGTCATGCATATTATATGTGCGCTGTGATTGTGCACTCTTATCGTGGCTGACTCGTGTTATGATTCGTAGAAGTTAAACTCGCTTGGTAAAAATTGTGGTCAGGGTCAGTGGCACGTGCCAACGTTGTCAAGGCATTGCCCACAATAGCCACACTGAGCCACCAGTATTCTACCTTGTTTGCACCTGCAAAATCATGCCTAGTACATCTGCACTGTGATTGGACACTCTGACCGTGGTTGACTCGTGCAATGATTCATAGCCATTTAAGGTACTTGGTAAACTTTTGTTGGAGTGATGCTCCTCACCATGGCAGGAGTGACTCCAAAAAGGAACACCACAAAGACAAGGTGGACACCATTAGTGGTTAATGGTGTCCACCTCTAGAGGCAGGGGCCCGGGTTCAAGTCCCACAAGATGAAGTTATGCCCTGCCTCAAGGGAGGTGGAAAATAGATGCCAGGAAGCTAGCTCAACCTCTAGAGTTCCTCTTTAAGTTTCTAGAAGGCCAGGTGAGGGTCCAGGAAGGTGGCACACCTTCTAGAAGGGGTGACTTGTCATACAAGGCATCTAGAGGTGTCTTGGTCTTCTGGACACCTTCCCTCCTACTAGAAGCAAGCTGAGGAATCTAGGAAGGGGCAGAAGCTTCTAGAGGAGGGAAGGGAAGCCTTCCTAGGTGGGAAAAGGACAGCCTACCAAGGAGCACTCTAGAAGCCATAGAATCTGCTAGGAAGCTCCAAATCTGGCATGCTTTGGTGTTCTGGAAAACTTAGATCAGTGGCTATAAAATGCCACTGCTTGTGAGCCTTGATCAGGTGTTCATTCCCATTCAACTGAGGCCAAAACTATTGCCTCACTCTCTGACCAGATTTTGCCATCCTTGGAACCAGTTGCCTCCACAGTTTCAGTCTCTCAAAGAACAGTTGGTGGTGTGAACCAGCCATTGCTAGGGACCCTCCAGGGTGCACACTCACCCTGAGGCCAACAAAGGGTTATGGACCCACGCCTCTAAGGGGTTCAAAGCCAGCTTGATTTCACGCTTCAAACTGCAAGACATGGCAAACAGCGAGCAAGAGAGCAGCCGCGCTGTCCTTAAGTTTGATGGGACAGGCTTCGCCTTGTGGAGTTGGTAGTTTGAGGTCTTCCTTGACGACAAGGGACTGCTTGAGCTTGTAAAAGGTGATTAGACTGCTCCGCCGGAGACTGCAACGGCTGAGGTGAAGGAGGCATACAAGAAGCGCAACAAAAAGGCGTTGGCGCTCCTTGTGTCCGCGTTATGCCCACCACAACTTGGGCACATCCAAGGATGCACCCTGGCCGCAGACGCATGGTCAAAACTTTGCTCCATCTACGAGTCAAGCAACCTTGCCAATCAGCTCTTCATCTTCAAACGGCTCGTCACCCTCCAAGCCAACGAAGGCGACAACATCATGGAGATCATGCAGCAGATTGAGTCGCTCGCAGCGGAGTGCGTGGCCACTGGTTGGGAGGTCGACTCTCAGTTGCAAGCTATGATCCTCCTTCTGGCCTTGCCGGACAGTTGGAGTCCCATGATCACAGTCCTTGGTGGCTGGCCTTCCGACGAGCTGAAGTACCCGAAGGTTGCTGAGTACGTGCGCAATGAGTGGATGCGACGTGGCGGTCGAGAGAGTGCA
>SZWC01000014.1:652785-689789 GCA_023375785.1 Penium margaritaceum | reverse complement strand
GGCGGTGAATATGCGGGGTGCCTTGGGTGGATGAAGAGCAAGGGGATTGAGTGGCAGAAAACAACTCCACACTCCCCACAACAGAATGGCGTCGCAGAGAGAGCGAATCGCACAATCCTTAACATGGTGCGATCCATGTTGAGCGACGCCGGCCTTACACAACGGTATTGGGCGGAGGCGGCAAGGACAGCAGCGTACATCATGAATCTCATGCCGACCAAGCCGCTGAAGGACAAGGAGAGCAAGGCGTGGAAGACGCCACAAGAGGTGTGGAGCGGGAGGAAGCCGGCGGTGGGTCACCTCCGCACGTTTGGTTGTGTTGCACATGCAATGGTGCAGGCACGTGAGGGACGGAGCAAGCTGGACCCGCGTACCCGCCGGTGTATTTTCCTTGGATATGAGAGCGGAAGCAAGGCGTACCGGCTCTTTGACCCAAGGAGGCCGCAGATTGTGCGGAGTCGCGACGTCACGTTCGACGAGAAAAGCCGTTGGACAGACAAGGAGGCAGGTCTCTCCAAGAGGGGGGAGTGGATGCCACTCCTTGAGGGGGAGACGCCGGAGGACGTGAATGAGGGTGACGTCCTCGCAGCAGCACCAGCCGGAGAGGATCGCCCGAGCGATGGGCGACCGGCAGAATTTGTTCCGGCCAGTTCAGATGAAGAATCCGAAGCACCGGAGATGGACGAAGAGGCGGGGAGTCGACAGATGTCTCCAAGGTCTCCAAGAGAGGGGGAGCAGGTGCCTGGAGAGGATGGCGCCAAAAGGGGACAGCAACAAGCACAACCGCCTCAACAGCCCCGCATGAGCAGCCGTGTGCGAAGAAAGAAAAAAAGATACGATGCCGACAAGGGCATTTGGACTGGGTTCGCGCAAGAGGAGCCTCATGGAGGCACTACACAAGAAGGATGGGGCTGAGTGGGAGGGAGCAGTAAAATGTAAGCTCGCCTCCCATGAGGAGAAAGTCTCCTCAGTTGCAGGTTGAGCATGGATGACTGCCATGGGTGATGCGCAAGGGGGAGATTGTTGGAGTGATGCTCCTCACCATGGCAGGAGTGACTCCAAAAAGGAACACCACAAAGACAAGCCGAGGTGGCTTAGTGGTTAATGGTGTCCGCCTCTAGAGGCAGGGGCCCGGGTTCAAGTCCCACAAGATGAAGTTATGCCCTGCCTCAAGGGAGGTGGAAAATAGATGCCAGGAAGCTAGCTCAACCTCTAGAGTTCCTCTTTAAGTTTCTAGAAGGCCAGGTGAGGGTCCAGGAAGGTGGCACACCTTCTAAAAGGGGTGACTTGTCCTACAAGGCATCTAGAGGTGTCTTGGTCTTCTGGACACCTTCCCTCATACTAGAAGCAACCTGAGGAATCTAGGAAGGGGCAGAAGCTTCTAGAGGAGGGAAGGGAAGCCTTCCTAGGTGGGAAAAGGACAGCCTACCAAGGAGCACTCTAGAAGCCATAGAATCTACTAGGAAGCTCCAAATCTGGCATGCTTTGGTGTTCTGGAAAACTTAGATCAGTGGCTATAAAATGCCACTGCTTGTGAGCCTTGATCAGGTGTTCATTCCCATTCAACTGAGGCCAAAACTATTGCCTCACTCTCTGACCAGATTTTGCCATCCTTGGAACCAGTTGCCTCCACAGTTTCAGTCTCTCCAAAAACAGTTGGTGGTGTGAACCAGCCATTGTTAGGGACCCTCCAGGGTGCACACTCACCCTCAGGCAAACAACTTTGTGGTCATGGTCAGTGACACATGCCACATTTGTCAAGGCATTGCGCACAATAGCCGTGCCAAGCCACCGGTTTTTTTACCTTGCTTATACCTGCAAGGTCATGCCTAGTACATTTGAACTGTGATTGCACACTCTTACCGTGGCTGACTCGTGTTATGATTCGTAGAAGTTAGAGTCACTTGGTAAACTTTGTGGTCATGGTCAGTGGCACATGCCAACTTTGTCAAGGCATTGCACACAGTAGCCACACCGAGCCACCACTAGTCTACCTTGTATATACCTGCAAGGTGATGCCCAGTATATCTGCACTGTGATTGGACACTCTGACCGTGGCTGACTCGTGTTTTGATTCATAGCTGTTTAATGTACTTGATAAACTTTGTGGTCATGGTCATTGGCACATGCTAACTTTGTCAAGGCATTGCGCACAATAGCCACACCGAGCGACCAATATTCTACCTTGTTTGTACCTGCAATATCATGCCTTGTCCATCTGTACCGTGATTGGACACTCTGACCGTGGCTGACTCGTGTTATGATCAATAGAAGTTAATGTCACTTGGATACATTTCTGGTCATGGTCAGTGGCACATGCCAACTTTGTCAAGGTATTGCGCACAATGGTCACACCGAGCGACCGGTATTTTACCTTGTTTGTACCTGCAAGATCATGCCTAGTACATCTGCACTGTGATTGGACACTCTGACCGTGGCTGACTCCTGTTATGATCTATAGAAGTAAAAGTCACTTGGATACATTTGTGGTCATTGTCAGTGGCACATGCGAACTTTGTCAAGGCATTGCACACAATAGTCACACCGAGCCACCAGTATTCTACCTTGTTTATAACTGTAAGATCAAGCCCAGTAGATATGCACTGTGATTGGACACTCTGACCGTGGCTGACTCGTGTTATGATTCATAGCCGTTTAAGGTACTTGGTAAACATTGTGCTCATGGTCAGTGGCACATGCCACGTTTGTCAAGGCATTGCACACAAAAGTCGTGCCAAGCCACCAGTTTTTTTTCCTTGTTTATACCTGTAAGGTCATGCCTAGTATATTTGAAGTGTGATTGGGCACTCTGACCGTGGCTGACTCGTGTTATGTTTCGTAGAAGCTAAAGTCACTTGGTAAGCTTTGTGGCCATGGTCAGTGGCACATGCCAACTTTGTCAAGGCATTGCGCACAATAGCCACACTAAGCCACCAATATTCTACCTTGTTTGTATCTGCAAGATCTTACCTAGTAGATTTGCACTGTGATTGGACATTTGACCGTGGCTGACTCGTGTTATGATCAATATAAGTAAAAGTCACTTGGATATATTCGTGGTCATGGTTAGTGGCACGTGCCAACTTTGTCAAGGCATTGCGCAAAATAACCAACCAAGCCACCAGTATTCTACCTTGTTTATACCTGCAAGGTCATGCCTAGTATTTGTGCACTGTGATTTGACACTCTGACCGTGGCTGACTAGTGTTATGATTCATAGCCGTTTAATGTACTTGGTAAACTTTGTGGTCATGGTCATTGACACATGCCAACTTTGTCAAGGCATTGCGTACAATAGCCGTGCCAGGCCACCGGTTTTTTACCTTGTTTATACCTGCAAGGTCATGCATATTAGATGTACGCTGTGATTGGGCACTCTGTCCATGGCTGACTTGTGTTATGATAAATAGAAGTAAAAGTCACATGGTAACCTTTGTGGCCATGGTGAGTGGCACATGCCAGCTTTGTGAAGGCATTGCGCACAATAGCCATACCGAGCCACCAGTATTCTACCTTGTTTGTACCTGAAAGGTGATGCCCAGTATTTCTGCACTGTGATTGGACACTCTGACCTTGACTGACTTGTGTTATGATTCATAGCCGTATAAACAAGGTTAAAAACCAGTGGCTTGGCACGGCTATTGTGCGCAATGCATTGACAAAGCTGGCATGTGCCACTGACCATGACCACAAAGTCTACCAAGAACCTTAAACGGCTATGAATCATAACACAAATCAGCCACAATCAGAGTGTCCAATCACAGTGCAGATATACTGGGCATGATCTTACAGGTACAAACAAGGTAGAATACTGGTGGCTCGGGCTCGCTATTGTGCGCAATGCCTTGAAAACGTTGGCGTGTGCCACTGACCATGACCACAAATGTATCCAAGTAGCTTTTACTTCTATTGGTCATAACACGAGTAAGCCACGGTCAGAGTGTCCGATCACAGTAGAGATATACTGGGGATGAACTTGCAGGTATATACAAGGTACAATACTGGTGGCTCAGTGTGTCTATTGTGCGCAATGCCTTGACACAGACCATGCCTCCTTGACAATGGTGGCATGTGCCACTGACCATGACCACAAAGTTTACCAAGTGACTTTAACTTCTACGAATCGTAACACGAGTCAGCCACGGTCAGAGTGCCCAATCACAGTTCAGATGTACTAGGCATGACCTTGCAGGTATAAACAAGGTGAAAAAACAGGTGGCTTGGCACGGCTATTGTGCGCAATGCCTTGACAAAGTTGGCATGTGCCACTGACCATGACCACAAAGTTTACCAAGTACCTTCAACGGCTATGAATCATAACACGAGTCAGCCACGGTCAGAGTGTCCAATCATAGTGCAGATATACTAGGCATGACCTTGCAGGTATAAACAAGGTAGAATACTGGTGGCTCGGTGTGGCTATTGTGGGCAATGCCTTGACAAAGTTGGCATGTGCCACTGACCATGACCACAAAGTTTACCAAGTGACTTTAACTTCTACAAATCGTAACACGTATCAGCCACAGTCAGAATGCCCAATCACAGTTCAGATGTACTAGGCATGACCTTACAGGTATAAACAAGGTAAAAACCCGGTGGCTTGGCACGGCTATTGTCGCAATGCCTTGACAAAGTTGGCATTTGCCACTGACCATGACCACAAAGTTTACCAAGTACCTTAAACGGTTATGAATCATCACACGAGTCAGCCACGGTCAAAGTGTCCAATCACAGTGCAAATATACTAGGCATGACCTTGCAGGTATAAACAAGGTAGAATACTGGTGGCTCGGTGTGGCTATTGTGCACAATGCCTTGAAAAGGTTGGCATGAGCCACTGACTATGACCACAAATGTATCCAAGTGACTGTTACTTCTATTGATCATAACACGAGTCCAGTGAGTGGAGGTTGAGGTGGAAAGGGAGGAATTTCCGCCAGGGTGATCTGCTGTGGGTTGTTGGTGGTGAGTTGAGGAAGCAGATATCCTTGGTTGCAGTGTTGCTCGATGGTGTCGAGGACCGACTGCAGTGTTTCCACACCAGGAGTATGAGCTTGAAGAATGTCATGGAATGCAGGGTCAGTGGAGAGGTAAAGGATGCCAAGGATCATCTCTTCTGCGCTGAACCACAACCACCAATAGCGTTATAGTGAGGTAATGGTGGGATACTAGGCTTGTGTTTATCCGACAAAGGGCTGAAAGTGCAGGAAGTCCTCTGGCTTGGGGTGAAGAGGGACAGCACAATGAATCATGGGTAGACAAGAGTCTTTCCATTCTGCATAGTTGTGTTGCCCGCGGTCGTTGAGATAGAAGATGCCGGAGGTGGGGATGAGAGGTGCGATGATGGAGAGAGCTAGATGCATTCATGGGGACATCGTGCGGTTGGCAGGACGTAGCTGGCAGATGCGGATGAGTATCCTGGAGGAGGGCAAAGGTTGCTGGCAGAGGTAGTGGAGCAGAGCTGATGGTGTTGAAATGGAAAGGGGAAGGGCTGATGAAGCGGCACTGAGCGGAGTCCTGTTTTGAGCAGAGGGGCTGAGCTGATGTTGAGCGGCAAAATGATGCGGATGGAGTGGGCGCAGGGGCAAACCACGTGGACTACGGAAGTTTCGGCGTGGGCACAGGTCGTCACGGAGCGATCGAATCGACCGGGCGGATCCTTGTGCCGAGCTAACGATACTGGAGCGATCGGGAGGAGGTGGAGACGGCTGACAAGTGAGTGGACGCAGGGGCAAAACCACGTGCGCTGCGGCTTAGAGGAGTAGAATGCGGCAAGGGGAAGGCAGGAGCCAACGCGCCACGAGAAATCTGCTGCCAGCTTGGGTGTAGGTTGCTGCGAAGCGGGCAGCGAGCTCGTGCAGGTCCTTGTGGTGGTCACAGATATGGATTCTGAGAAGGCGGAAGTTGATTAAATAAGAGTGGGCGCAGGGGTGAAACGACGTGCGCTCTGGGAGCTTTCGGTGTGGGTGCAGGTCATTGCGAAAAGGACGATGCGACCGGGCGGATCCTTGTGCCGATCTGATGCGGAAGCAAAGCAAAAGAAGGTGGAGGCAAGGAATGGTTGAGTGGGCGCAGGGGCGGAACCATCTGCGCTGATGATGAAGGCTGAGGCGAAGGCGGCGCGGATGATGCTGAGGGTGGCTCGAAGAAGACCGATGAGGAAGAGGGGTGAGGACAGGAGAGGAAGGTGGTGATGACGCAAGGATGAAAGAGGGGAAGGCTGGTGATGACGAGGAGGGCGTCTGAAGGAGAAGGATGGAGGGTGCGGGCGGCAGAGGATGGTGGCGCGGTGGGAAGCACGGGTGAGGCAACCGAGTACTCCGCTAGTCAGGAGAGTGACGACTTGTTCCCCAGTTGGCCCGAGACCGACGGGCAGGAAGACTGGTGGTATCCGATATCCTGGCAGCTAGAGGAAGTCAGTTGCAGCAAAGAAAGTCATACGGCGAGCAGGGGCACTGGCCCGTTGATGTCAGGAGAGTGACGGCTTGTTCCCCAGATGGCTTGCAATGGGAGCAAGAAGACAGGAGGTGTCCGATGTCGTGACGGTGAGAGTTGCGCTGCTGCTACTGATGACACGAGAAGACAGTGTGAGGATGCAACGCAGCACAACAGATGCGAGGAGAATGATGCTGATGGGGAACATGATGGGCAGAACTATTCTGGTTAACCTGAGGGAATGAACATCCTCTGTATCAAAGGCATAACAGAACTAACGAAGGAGACAATGGCTTCTTGCCGCTAGCCGGACGCGGGTGATAGGTGTCACTTTATTAGGGGATGACTCGGTCGAGTGTCCGTTGGTCGGTCGGTGACCATTGACGGATTCTTCGGAGCTATCACCGAGGTGGTTTGTGCCGAAGTTGAACCTTTGTTGAGAGTATTCCCTCGAACATCCCAGTGAGGTACCATGATCTGGTTGTGGTCATCTTCGCTTTACTCTGACATAAACAAGGTAGAATACAGGTGGCTCGGTGTGGCTATTGTGCGCAATGCCTTGACAAAGTTGGCATGTGCCACTGACCATGACCACAAAGTTTACCAAGTGACTTTTACTTCTACGAATCTTAACACAAGTCAGCCACGGTCAGAGTGCCCAATCACAGTGCACATCTAATATGCATGACCTTGGAGGTATACACAAGGTAAAAAACCGGTGGCTTGGCACGGCTATTGTGCGCAATGCCTTGACAAAGTTGGCATGTGCAACTCACCATGACAACAAAGTTTACATAGTGACTTTAACTTCTACGAATCGTAACACGAGTCAGCCACATTCCGAGTGCCCAATCACAGTGCACATCTAATATGCATGACCTTGCAGGTATAAAGAAGGTAAAAAACCAATGCCTTGGCAAGGCTATTGTGCGCAATGCCTTGACAAAGTTGGCATGAGCCACTGACCATGACCACACTGTTTACCAAGTACCTTAAACGGCTATGAATCATAACACGCGTCACCCACGGTCATAGTGTCCAATCACAGTGCAGATGTACTATGCATGATCTTGAAGGTGCAAACAAGGTAGAATACTCGTGGCTCGGTGTGGCTATTGTGCGCAATGCCTTGAAAAAGTTGGCATGTGTCACTGACCATGATCACAAAGTTTACCAAGTGACTTTAACTTCTACGAATCGGAACACGAGTCAGCCACGGTCAGAGTGCCCAATCATAGTACACATCTAATATACATGACCTTGCTTGTATAAACAAGGTAAAAAACTGGTGGCTCGGCACGGCTATTGTGCGCAATGCCTTGACAAAGTTGGCATGTGCCACTGACCATGACCACAACGTTTACCAAGTGTCTTTAACTTCTACGAATCGTAACACGAGTCAGCCATGGTCAGAGTGCCCAACCACAGTGCACGTTTGACATGCATGATCTTGCAGGTATAAACAAGGTAACAATCTGGTGGCTTGGCACGGTATTGTGCGCAATGCCTTGACAAAGTTTGCATGTGCCAGTGACCATGACCACAAAGTTTACCAAGTGACTTTAACTTCTACGAATCGTAACACGAGTCAGCCACATTCAGAGTGCTCAATCACAGTGCACATCTAATATGCATGACCTTGCATGTATAATCAAGGTAAAAGACCGGTGGCTTGGCACGACTATTGTGCGCAATGCCTTTAGAAAGTTGGCATGTGCCACTGACCATGACCACAAAGTTTACCAAGTACCTTAAATGGCTATGAATCATAACACGATTCAGCCGAGATCAGAGGGTCTAATCTCAGTGCAGATATACTGGGCATGACCTTACAGGTATAAACAAGGTAGAATATCGGTAGCTCGATGTGGCTATTGTGTGCAATGCCTTGACAAAGTTGGCATGTGCCACTGACCATGACCACAAGTGTATCCAAGTGACTTTTACTCCTATTGATCATAACATGAGTCAGCCACGGTCAGAGTGTCCAATCACAGTGCAGATATACTGGGCATGACCTTACAGGTATAAACAAGGTAGAATATCGGTAGCTCGATGTGGCTATTGTGTGCAATGCCTTGACAAAGTTGGCATGTGCCACTGACCATGACCACAAGTGTATCCAAGTGACTTTTACTCCTATTGATCATAACATGAGTCAGCCACGGTCAGAGTGTCCAATCACAGTGCAGGTGTACTAGGCATGATCTTGCAGGTGCAAACAAGATAGAATATTGGTGGCTCGGTGTAGCTATTGTGCGCAATGCATTGACAAAGTTGGCTTGTGCCACTGACCATGACCACAAAGTTTACCAAGTGACTTTAATTTCTACGGATCGTTACAGGAGTCAGCCACGGTTAGAGTGCCCAATCACAGTGCACATATAATATGCATGACGGTTCAGGTACAAACAAGTTAAAAAACCATTGGCTTGGCATGGCTATTGTGCGCAATGCCTTGACAAAGTTGGCATGTGCCACTGACCATGACCACAAAGGTTACCAAGTACCTTAAACGGCTATGAATCATAACATGAGTCATCCACGGTCAGAGTGTCCAATCACAGTGCAGATATACTGGGTATGACCTTGCACGTATAAGCTATAATACAAGTGGCTCGGTGTGGCTATTGTGCGCAATGCCTTGACAAAGTCGGCATGTGCCACTGACCATGACCACAAATGTATCCAAGTGAGTTTTACTTATATTGATCATAACACGAGTCAGCCATGGTCAGAGTGCCCAATCACAATGCAGATATACGAGATAGGATCTTGAAGGTGCAAACAAGGTAGATTACTGGTGGCTCGGTGTGGCTATTGTTTGCAATGCCTTGACAAGGTTGGCATGTGCCACTGACCATGACCACAAAGTTTACTAGGTGACTTTAACTCCTACGAATCATTACACGAGTCAGCCATGTTCAGAGTACCCAATCACAGTGCACATCTAATATGCATGACCATGCAAGTATAAACAGGTTATAAAACCGGTGTCTTAGCACGGCTATTGTGCGCAATGCCTTGAGAAATTTGGCATGTGCCACAGACCATGACCATAAAGTTTACCAAGTGACTTTAAGTTCTACGAATAGTAACACAAGTCAGCTACAGTCAGAGTGCCCAATCACAGTTCAGATGTACTAGGCATGACCTTGCACGTATAAAGAAGGTAAAACTCCGGTGGCTTGGCACGGCTATTGTGCGCAATGCCTTGACAAAGTTGGCATGTGCCACTGACCACGACCAAAAAGTTTACCAAGTATCTTAAACGGCTATGAATCATCACACGAGTCAGCCACGGTCAGAGTGTCCAATCACAGTGCAGATATACTGGGCATGACCTTACATGTATAAACAAGGTAGAATACCAGTGGCTTGGTGTGGCTATTATGTGCAAGGCCTTCACAAAGTTGGCATGTGCCACTGACCATGACCACAAATGTATTCAAGTTACCTTTACTTCTATTGATCATAACACGAGTCAGCCACGGTCTGAGTGTCCAATCACAGTGTAGATATAGTAGGAATGATCTTGCAGGTGCAAAGAAGGTAGAATACTGGTGGCTCGGTGTGGCTATTATGCGCAATGCCTTGACAAAGTTGGCATGTGCTGCCGGACATTATCTCGGAGATCGCCTCAAGGGGTGCAGCCACTGAGAAAATAAAGAGTAACAATGCAGGTTCATCTCCAACGTCACAGGATCAACACCCGAATGGTCCCACGACCGACAAACTGTGCGAGCCTCGCCAAGACCAAAACCAATGGCCGCATAGCACAACGGCCCAGGCGAAACGCACTTGCGAAGATTGTGCCTGCACTCTCCACTCCCTTATGCGTACGGCTAGCAAAGCCGAATCGTGGTCTTGAGGAGCTCCAAGCTCTCGCACTTGCCCGAGCCGCCACCTCTATGCCCGCTCGACAAAGCGCGCTAGATTAGACCTTTCCTATTTGTATTGCTTGTACTTCATTCTATAATAAATCCATTGGATTCTCCTTCAGGCTCGCCCTTTGGGCCGCCTCCAGTCCCTTTGCCCTCAATCTCAGCTCAGCGCCCGTGCTCTCGCACTGCGTCCTCTCCCTCTGTTAATCGTCACTCATACGTCAGCAGCGCCCGCACCTTCAAGGAAGCTTCCTCCCTTCCCACAAAGTGTTGCGTCCACTCCTTTCCCAACAAGATCTCAGTGCTCGTACCTTCGGTGCTACCCCCAGGCCTCTCCTCATCGTATTGCATCGCTATTCGCTTCCGCTTCATCGTCCTACCGTCATTACCACTTTGCTTCCGCTCGTGCTTCTGTCCACCGTTGAAACGCTCGTCCCTGCGACCGCGTCCACTCTACGGCAGCACCTGCAATCTTCTGACATGGTATCAGAGCTGAAGTAACATCCCTGGCTCCTTCGTGCTCGCCGCCGTCGGCCGCACCCACTCCTATCGAACTTCTCTGCCTCAAAGAACTGTGGTCGTCAAAAGAACTGCGGTGGCAGCGCTTCTTCTGACTAAGGTGTCGTGGCAGCACCACTCCACTCCCTCTTTGTAATTGCACACACGAGGGTTTGCCCTTGTGCCCACTCCATCAGCAAGCAATTCCCACTCACTCATCATCTCCGCTGCCAGTGCACGTGGTTCTGCCCCTGCACCCAGTCCCATCTTCCTCCGTAGCAGCATTTCCGCCGTCAAAACTCATCACGACTGACATCTTGGTTTCGCTCCACTCTTTGATCAAAAGTCCTTTGCGCACTCTCATTGCCGCATGAAAAGCATCATCAAGCACCTTGACATTGTCTTGAGAAAAAGATATCTCGCATCGCCATTTGTCCACCTCTTTCCGCCGCCTCACCATCAACTCCATCGTGGAATCTTCCCTCACTCTGACTGTTCTTCCCAAGCTCACTGTAAAGCCGGATGGGACCAGCAACTACAAGCTATGGAGCTACTATGTGTCACTTTTCTTTGGAACACAGAAGGTTGAGGGAGTCACCCTCAGTCATCTGATCACCAACACGGACACTGGGATAGAACCACCTGACGCCACTTCCTCCTCCGCAACTGCAACTGCATCAACCACTCCCGGTGGAGACCCCTTCGGTGGATCTGTGTCTCACCTTGCTCCTTCAAATGCCTCTTCCTCCTCTGCTCCCATTGCCCCTACTACTACCATCAGCCACGCCTCCTGGGAAGTCGCCAACAGCATTGCCCTCATGACCATCATCACCGCCTCCTCTCCTGAGCTGCATGAAGACATCCGCACTATCGGCGGCAAGACTCACGAAGTATGGAGATCTCTTGAAGATCGCTTCAGCAACAACACCTCCACCACTTGCGAAATAAATATCATGTAACTCTTCTCCGTGCCCTTCACCGCCCACACCAACATGGGCAGTTACATTGCAGCCGTCACCACCATTGCTCGTGATCTCAAAGGAATGAAAATTGATCTTCCTCCAGCTGTCGTCTGCACCGGCATCATCTCCGGCCTCCCTGGTCAGTATGATATCATCCGCCAAATCTTGCTGCAGCTGCCTTTTGACCAACTGACCATCGCTGTCATCAGCCCCAAGCTCATGGCAGCAGAGCAGGACTACGTCGCTAAGCAAGCACGTGAGATTACCATTGCCACCAACTCTTTTGAAACCATGGCCGCCACCACTGACAGCCACATGTTCAACCGCTTCCCCGCCTGCTCCTACACCATCCGCCATGGTCCATTCAAAGGAACTACATCGCAACCACCCGCCTCATGTCTGCGATCATCGTGCTACCAACGAGTGGGTGGATCAGAACCCTGGCAAATCCTATGGTGAACAACCCAACTGGGCGGAGGAGCGTCGTCAACGCCACTACAACCGGATGGGAAGCTCAAGCTGGCGTTCAACCCCAGCCAACAACATGGAAACCTCATCTTCTCCTGCCATCCCCGCTGTTGTGAGCCATGCTCCTAACAATGCTGTCATGTTAGGAGTAGTCGAGCCTGTGACTGAGATTGGATCTGAGGAGTATGGTCTTGAGATGTACACCGCGTCCTCCTCTCCTCCTATCTCCTCTCACTCCTCTCTGTGCAGCTTTGACTCCCTATACATTGCCCCCATCCAGCCTCCGTCTACATATTCCACTACCCGTCACAGCCACTTTCTCTTCATTCACAATCAATACTCACAGCACTGCACTATCCTCTCCCTTCGCACACTGACCGGGGCTGTCCCTGCACCTAGGGACTGGCTGAAGCAACAGACCTAACACTTTGACCGAACACCTCACCTCATCCTCTCCAACACCACTCACGCACCTCTTCACACCTTCCTCACAAGCTACTGCATGACTCACGAAATACTACAAACCGCGGCTCCCGCCCACGGCAAGATCCTCGTCAATCTCCTACTGCAGGAGGCAGACTGCTTCATGAAAACGCATCACATGACCTCACAGATCTGGACTGCTTGCCTTCGCAGAGTCGTCATCGTCCATAACTTGCGCAGATCCAAGTATGGCCCAAGTCCATGAACTCTATGGGTAAGTGATCACAATCAGTCGACTTCCTACTGCAAGCCTACACTACCTCACTGTAACTCAACTGAACTTCCCTCCGCACTACTGACAAACTGTTCCTTCCCCCTCACTGAAGATCCCTCAGCTACTACACTCACCGACAGGAATAAAAAACTACTACATCATCCAGGTTTTCTCTCTTCCCTCTACAACCTGGTGCTGAGACGTCCACTGCCTCCAAAACCTCCCAAGCTCTCTCTGTGCTGATTCCCACAGAAGCAGGACTCGCAGGCCTACCATTCAAGGCTTGCACCCCTGTCCCGATCTAAGGGGGGTGTCGGACATTATCTCGGAGATCGCCTCAAGGGGTGTAGCCACTGAGAAAATAAAGAGTGACAATGCAGGTTCATGTCTGGAGTCACTGGATCAACACCCGAACGGTCCCATGACCGACAAACTGTGCGAGCCTCGCCAAGACAAAAACCAACGGCCGCATACCACAACAGTCCAGGCGAAATGCACCTGCGAAGATTGTGCCTACACTCTCCACTCCCCTATGCGTACGGCTAGCAAAGCCGAATCGTGGTCTCGAGGCGCTCCTTGCTCTCGCACTTGCCCGAGCCGCCACCTCTATGCCCGCTCGACGAAGCGCGCTAGGTTAGACCTTTCCTATTTGTATTACTTAGACTTCTTTCTATAATCAATCCATTGGATTCTCCTTCAAGCTTGTCCTTTGGGCCGCCTCCAGTCCCTTTGCCCTCAATCTCAGCTCAGCGCCCGTGCTCTCACACTGCGCCCTTTCCTTCTGTTAATTGTCACTCATACGTCAGCAACACCCGCACCTTCAAGGAAGCTTCCGCCCTTCCCACAAAGTGCTGCGTCTACTCCTTTCCCAACAAGATCTCAGTGCTCGCACCTTCGATGCTACGCCCAGGCCTCTCCTCATCATCTTGCATTGCTATTCACTTCCGCTTCGTCCTCCTACTGTCATTATTTCTTTGCTTCTGCTCGTGCTTCTGTCCAACATTGAAACGCTCGTCCATGCGACCGCGTCCACTATACGGCAGCACCTGCAATCTTCAGACATGTGCTACTGACCATGACCACAAAGTTTACCAAGTGACATTAACTTCTAAGAATCGTAACACGAGTCATCCACAGTCAGAGTGCCCAATCACAGTTCAAATGTACTAGGCATGACCTTACAGGTATAAACAAGGTAAAAAACCGGTGGCTTGGCACGGGTATTGTGCGCAGTGCCTTGACAAAGTTGGCATGTGCCACTGACCATGAGCACAAAGTTTACCAAGTACGTTAAACGGCTATGAATCATAACACGAGTCAGCCACGGGCAGAGTGTACAATCACATTGCAGATATAATGGGCATGACCTTGCAGGTATGAACAAAGTAGAATACCGGTGGCTCGGTGTGGCTATTCTGCGCAATGCCTTGACAAAGGTGGCATGTGCCACCGACCATGACCACAAAGTTTACCAAGTGACTTTAACTTCTACGAATCGTAACACGAGTCAACCACGGTCAGAGTGTCCAATCATAGTGCACATATAATATGCATGACCGTGCAGGTATAAACAAGGTAAAAACCCGGTGGCTTGGCACGACTATTGTGCGCAATTCCTTGACAAAGTTGGCTTGTGCCACTGACCATGACCACAAAGTTTACCAAGTGACTTTCACTTCTACGAATCGTAACACGAGCCAGCCACAGTCAGAGTGCCCAATCAAAGTTCAGATGTACTAGGCATGACCTTATAGGTATAAACAAGGTAAAAAGCTGGTGGCTTGGCACAGATATTGTGCGCAATGCCTTGACAAAGTTGGCATGTGCCACTGACAATGACCACAAAGTTTACCAAGTACCTTAATCGGCCATGACTCATAACACGAGTCAGCCACGCTCAGAGTGTCCAATGACAGTGTAGATGTACTAGGCATGACCTTGCAGGTACAAACAAGGTATAATACTGGTGGGTCGGTGTGGCTATTGAGCACAATGCCCTGACAAAGTTCGCATGTGCTACTGACCATGACCGCAAATGTATCCAAGTGACTTCTACTCCTATTGATCATAACACGAGTCAGCCTTGGTCAGAGTGTCGAATCACAGTGTAGAGGTACTAGGCATGATTTTGCAAGGATAAACAAGGTAGAATACTGGTGTCTCGGTGTGGCTATTTTGCGCAATGACTTGACAAAGTTGGCATGTGCCACAGACAATGACCACCAAGTTTACCAAGTGACTTATACTTATATGAATCGTAACACGAGTCAGCCACGGTCAGAGTGCCCAATCACAGTGCACATCTTATATGCATGACCTTGCAGGTATACACAAGGTAAAAAACCAGTGGCTTGGCATGGATATTGTGCGCAATGCCTTGACAAAGTTGGCATGTGGCACTGACCATGACCACAACGTTTACCAAATGACTTTAACTTCTCTCAATCGTAACACGAGTCAACCACTGCCAGAGTGTCCAGTCATAGTGCACATATAATATGCATGACCTTGCTGGTATAAAAAGGTAAAAAACCGGTCGCTTGGCACGTCTATTATACGCAATGCCTTGACAAAGTTGGCATGTGCCACTGACCATGACCACAAGTCAAGTTGGTACGTACAAAGTTTACCAAGTACATTAAACGGCTATGAATTATAACACGAGTCAGCCACGGTCAGAGTGTCCAATCACAGTGCAGATATACTGGGCATGACATTACAGGTCTAAACAAGGTAGAATACCGGTGGCTCGGTGTGGCTATTGTGCGCAATGCCTTGACAAAGTTGGCATGTGCCACTCACCATGACCACAAAGTTTACCAAGTGACCTTAACTTCTACGAATCGTAACACGAGTCAACCACGGTCAGAGTGCTCAATCACAGCGCACATCTAATATGCATGACCGTGCAGGTGTAAACAAGGTAAAAAACTGGTGGCTTGGCACGACTATTGTGCGCAATACCTTGACAAAGTTGGCATGTGCCACTGACCATGACCACAAAGTTTACCATGTGACTTTAACTTGTACGAATCATAACACGAGCCAGCCACAGTCAGAGTGCCCAATCACAGTTCAGATGTACTAGGCATGACCTTGCAGGTATAAACAAGGTAAAAAGCTGGTGGCTTGGCACGGCTATTGTGCGCAATGCATTGACCAAGTTCGCATGTGCCACTGACCATGACCACAAAGTTTACCAAGTACCTTAAACGGCTATGAATCATAACACGAGTCAGCCACGGTCAGAGTGTCCAATCACAGTGGAGATGTACTAGTCATGATCTTGCAGGTGCAAACAAGGTTGAATACTGGTGGCTTGGTTTGGCTATTGTGCGCAATAGCCAAACCAAAAGGCAGCACCTCATGTCTCCGCTGCTCTGCTGCTGCTGCTGGTGGCGCTGGCGCTTCGGGCGCCGCGCTGGGTGTAGCCAATGTTGACCTCGGTACCTCGGACAACGCTACAACGTTGTGGACAACGGTACATCGTTGTAGGTAGGGACAGGCACATCGATGTTGGGGGGGGAGGGGGCAGATTTCAGCAATACTACACATTTAACACCAAGTACAAGAAATAGTAAAACCAGCCATTTCTAACAACCATATAGAAAACTCATTACAACAACTTTCTAGTCATTATGTTAATCATCATGTTGTAGAGCGGCTACCTTGTCTTAGGGATACAATGCACCACTACCACTACGTTTGCACCCATGATTACTGAGTTTTGCACATCACCATGTCGCTTTGGACCCAAGCATTCCACCAAAACATTGAACATTGCACCTCAGCATTGCACATTGTACGCAATGTATGAAACAGAGCAATCTGTTGATAGAAAAAACATTATTGAGAACACACGTCAGAAAGTTGCAGGCACTAGGAAACGGACCATGACCTAATCACGGTCCAACTACTTTTTGCCACGGGCAGGACGCTTCTGGCTAGATCCAGCAGCTGCATTGCCAAATCCTGCTCCTATTGTTTAATGCTTGGTCCCACTACTAGATGCTGCTACTGTTGTAGGTGAGGTGGGTCTGTCACTTGGGTTCTCATCATTCTCGGCTTTTGTACCACCCTCTCCACCTGCCTCAGTCCCACCACCTTGCTCAGTAGGCACTGATGCAGTTGCGGCTGAAACTTTCTCCCGCATGCAAACACGGCGGGCATGTGGCAGGCCCGGGGCATCTCCCATGCTGCGGATGTGTGCCTCCACCTCCACCACCTCATCATCAAATGTGGACTCCTCCTCATCCTCTTGTCCCTCGTCATCACTACTTTCATCATTGTCACCATCACCCTGCTCCACCTCATCTCCCTCTTCCACTATGTCCCCATCCTGCTCGCTTACATCCCCTTCCTCTGCGTCCACCGCCCTGATGAGCTGCTCTACTGCACGCCTGCCATTGCGGCCATAGTGTTTGCAAAGCCTCACATTGCACCTCACGAGCAGCTCTAGTGTCGACACAAGTAGGCGGTTCCTCCTAGTAGTGTGTACGAGCTCGTGAGTACAGAATGCCCTTTCACATTCAGAGGACGAGCAAGGCTGAGACAACAGTTTTAGGGCAAGGTCACGGAGAACAGGAAGGTAGGCAGTGAAATTGACATGCCATTCAACTGCACTCATGGTGCGGCACTTGACTTTTGCAACAGCAGCAACTGCCCTAGCATTTTTTGCGACAGAGACGTTTGGGTCGACATAAACCATGACTTGAGCCTTCTGAAATACAGAAATATCCTTCATCAGCTGATCATGCTTGTCCTCAGGAACCAGAACATCAGCCACAGAAGGCCAGGCCTACAGTGTCACATAGTCCGCGGACAGGTCATTGCCAAAGTGTTCCGGATGAACACGTCTGGCAGCAGCATACAGTGGACATGCCATGTTGGTGGACCAACGGTGGTTCAGGCGGCCCAGCACATAATCCACATGCACCTTTGCATCTTTTGCTGCCTTTTCCCCCTTTTTCTCAGCCAGTGCAGCCAACTCCTCACAGCAGTCCAACAAGGCCTTGTAAGTCTCACCTACACCCCCACCCGGGCTGTCTGCCACCCTCAGTACCCGCACAACAGGCTCCAGGAGGTCCTTGAGCTGGCGCACCTGCAGCCAAAACACTCTACGCCTCACAATGCGGCAAACCTCATTCTTACGGGCCTTGAACCCACTGTCCCTCTTGCTGCCGAGCTGCTTCCACAAGTCAGAGTCCACCAACGTCTCCAAGTTCTCTTTCTGGTCCAACATTCTCTCGGTCATTGTGAACACTGAAGCAAAGCGAGTGTCACACCGTGTGACCAGGACCTTCCCATTGGTTCTGGCCTTCAGCCACGATTGGGACATCTCGTTGTTCCTGAAGAATGAGACCACTCCCTCACACCTTGCAATAACTCCAGCACCCCATGCACACTTTGCAACATCCTTCATCAACAGGTCTATGTTGTGGGCACAGCACCCTTGCCAAAGGATGCTTGGGTACTTTGCTGCCAAGTCACCAAAGGCTCGCTTGTTGGTACAGGTGTTGTCACAGATGACAGAAACGGCCCTCAATATGCCCACCTCTTCGATGGATGCCTCGATGACACTGGCTGTGTACTCGGCGTCCCTGGTCATGCCGCTTGCGTCTCTACTAAAAACGTGCACGGAGCCCTGCGCGTTTACTGCCGTTGCGTTGTAGATTGGGCGGATCTGCTGGTCACTCCACTCATCCATGGCAAGACTGGTACCGTAGATGTCCCACGCCTGCTTGAGTGGGATGTCTAGCGCCGCTAGCTCTCTGTCCAGGGCCGGGAGTAGCCCCTTGACGAATGTAGTCCTGCTAGGGAGGCGGAAACAGTTTGTGGTCCTGCGTGCAGGTTTCACAACATCCATGATTCACGGCTCTCTGCAGAAGGAGATCGGGAGGGCCGATATGGCCATCAGCTTGACGATCGAAAGCTGGCACTTCTCGTTCGCCTTGCGCTCCGCGTGCTGGTCCAGAGTGGTCTGCCAGAAAGAGGAGGCACGGCTTACGTCGAACAGCGGCACTTGCCCTTCTAGATGGGTGGAAGGAGAGGCACGGGAAACTTGTTGCTGCTGCTGCTGCTTCTGCTGCCGGTCTTCCTGCTGCTCCTCATCGTCAGTGTCTTCGAGAAGTGTGAACCCAGCAACTACTACCTCCTGTTCGCGCTGCCTCTTCTCCCACAGTTTGATCCATGGCACTGGGAGATCAATAGTACCCCACTCCTCGCCCATGCCCTTGTAAAGGTTGACATTGTGCGGTTTCCATCTGGTGGGAGGCGGGTCTGCACGGTCAAGCCCTATCGCATCTCGTGTGGTTGGGGGTGGGTAGGGGCAGGTCTTGATGTTGCCGTTCGACTCTCAAAAATGCCCTTGCATCCTGTCGCATGTGCCAGAGCTAATCTTGGCACAGCTACCGCAACGAAATCCATCTTTCTTGGTGGGGGTTGGCCATTTCTCGACGTGGCGCGACAGCTCCTTTGTCAGGAAGTCTCCGCTGAGGCGGCGGCGGCGAGGAGGATTCAAACGGCTGGCGTTGAAGGCATCAGAGACACCTGATGTCGGAGCTGTAGACGGTGTTCCTGACGAGGAGGTGGCCCGCAAGCCATGAGTGCTGGCCATGGTGGCTGGCTCGGGTCGAGACCAAGTGTCTCGACCGGACAGGCAAGAAGCCAGCGGATTGTGACTGCGCACTTGATATCATCAAGTGCGCAGTCATCAGCCGGTAGCGGAGAGGGNATGTGCCAGAGCTAATCTTGGCACAGCTACCGCAACGAAATCCATCTTTCTTGGTGGGGGTTGGCCATTTCTCGACGTGGCGCGACAGCTCCTTTGTCAGGAAGTCTCCGCTGAGGCGGCGGCGGCGAGGAGGATTCCAACGGCTGGCGTTGAAGGCATCAGAGACACCTGATGTCGGAGCTGTAGACGGTGTTCCTGACGAGGAGGTGGCCCGCAAGCCATGAGTGCTGGCCATGGTGGCTGGCTCGGGTCGAGACCAAGTGTCTCGACCCGACAGGCAACAAGCCAGCGGATTGTGACTNTTGGCACAGCTACCGCAACGAAATCCATCTTTCTTGGTGGGGGTTGGCCATTTCTCGACGTGGCGCGACAGCTCCTTTGTCAGGAAGTCTCCGCTGAGGCGGCGGCGGCGAGGAGGATTCCAACGGCTGGCGTTGAAGGCATCAGAGACACCTGATGTCGGAGCTGTAGACGGTGTTCCTGACGAGGAGGTGGCCCGCAAGCCATGAGTGCTGGCCATGGTGGCTGGCTCGGGTCGAGACCAAGTGTCTCGACCGGACAGGCAAGAAGCCAGCGGATTGTGACTGCGCACTTGATATCATCAAGTGCGCAGTCATCAGCCGGTAGCGGAGAGGGGGGGGGGTCCCCATAACGACCTCACTGTCAGAGATGGGGGGGGTCAAACATCATCCTCGGACAAGCTGTCTGGATTTTTTTGTTGTGTGGCAATTGCAGCCTCATTCACAATGTATGAGGTGGCAGCACCATGATCCAATGCCGTAGTAGCAGGGTCCACCTTGGACCCTGCTGGCAGATAATATGCATGCATGGAGATATGTCTTAGGTGAGTTGGCTAACATCCACACGTGTAGCTTGGGTCGATGCATGTACGAAAAAAAAGGGTGCTGAGGGTCGAAATGTTGGTCTCGAGAAAATAGCAAGTCCAGGCGTTCCAGATGTCCCCCAGACCCAGACTGTGTTCTGGGTGGTCTCCGGTTGCCCCACCCCCCACATCCACATCGATGCTACATCGTTGTGGACCGCGGTGCCGTTGCCGCTGTAGGGTCCCTACAACGGACACCGAAGTCAACATTGGGTGCTGCTACCGCAGAAGGCAGCACCTCGTATCCCCGCTCCTCTACTGTTGCTGGTGGTGGCGCTGGCACTCCGGGCATCGCGCCGGGTGTAGCTGCCGTAGAGGGCAGCACCTTCTGCTCCCGCTGTTTTGCTACTGCTGCCGATGGTGCTGGCGCTCCGGGCGCTGCGCCAGGTGCAGCCGCCTCAGAAGGCAGCGCCTCTTATCCCCGCTGCTCTGCTGCTGCTGTTGGTAGCGCTGACACTCCGGGTGCCATTCCGGGTGTAGCTGCCGTAGGAGGCAGCACCTCGTGCCCCGGTTCCTTTGCTGCTGGTGGCGTTGGCACTCCGGGCGCCGCGCCGCGTGTGGCTGCCGCAGAAGGCAGCGCCTCCTGTCCCCGCTACTCTGCCGCTACTGCTGGTGGTGCTTGCGCCTCAAGCGCCACGTCGGGTGCAGTTACCGAAGCAGGCAGCATCTCTGCTCCCGCTGTTCTGCTGTTGCTGCCGATGGTGCTGGTGCTCCGGGCGCCGCGCCAGGTGCAACTGCCGAAGAAGGCAGCGTCTCCTATCCCCACTGCTGCTGTTGCTGTTGCTGGTGGCGCTGGCGCTCCGGGCACCACGCCAGGTGCAGCTGCTGTAGGAGGCAGCACCTCCTGCTCCCGCTGCTCTGTTGCTACTGCCGATGGTGCTGGCGCTCCGGGCGCCGCGCCGGATGTAGCTGTCGTAGACAGCAGCACCTCCTGCTCCCGCTACTTTGCTGCTGCTGCCGATGGTGCTAGCGCTCCGAGCGCCGCGCCAGGTGCAGTTGCCATAGAAGGCAGCGCCTCCTGTACTCGCTGCTCTACTAATGCTGCTGGTGGCCCTGGCGCTCCGGGCACCGCGTCGGGTGCGGCTGCCATAGAAGGCAGCACCTCCTGTCCCCACTGCTCTGCTGCTGCTGCTCGTGGTGCTTGCATTACGAGCGTTGTGTCGGGTGCAGCTGCTGCAGAAGGTAGCACCTCTTGCTCCCGCTGTTTTGCTGCTGCTGCCGATGGTGCTGGCGCTCCGGGCGCCATGCCAGGTGCAGCTGCCGCAAAAGGCAGCGCCTCCTGTCCCCGCTGCTATGCTGCTGCTACTGGAGGCATTGGCGCTTCGGGCACCGCGCCGGGTAAGGCTACCGTAGAAGGTAGCGCCTCTAGTCCCCGCTGCTTTGCTGCTACTGCTGCTGGTGCTTGCGCCTCGGGCGCTACGCCGGGTGCAGCTGCCACAGAAGGCAGTACCTCCTATCCCTGCTGCTCTACTGCTACTGCTAGTGGCTCTGGCGCTCCGGGCGCCGCCGCGGGTGCAGCTGCCGCAGAAAGCAGCACCTCCTGTCCCCGTTGCTCTGCTGTTATTGCTAGTGGTGCTTGCACTCCGGGCGCCGCGACGGGTGCAGCTGCTGTAGGGCAGCACCTCCTACTCCCGCTGCTATGCTGCTGCTGCCGATGATGCTTGCGCTCCGGACGTCGCGCCAGGTGCAGCTGCCGCAGAAGGCACCGCCTCCTGTCTCCGCTGCTTTGCTTCTGCTACTGGTGGTGCTTGCGCCTCGGGCACCGCGCCGGGTGCAGCTGCCATAGAAGGCAGCACCCCATGCTCCCGCTACTCTGCTGCTGTTGCCGATGGTGTTGGCGCTCCGGGCGCCGTGCCAGGTGCAACTGCCGCAGAAGGCAGCACCTCCCGTCTCTGCTGCTAGGGTCTCCCGGGGTGCACTCTTGATGTTGTCGCGGCCGATATCAATAGGTCCAGGCCATGTTCAGCATCTGCCACCATTGATCATCTGTTGTACGTGGTATTGTCGCAGCGTGTGGCCGCTGCGCCTGCCTTTGTTGCGTGGCTGTCGTTGCTGAACCAGGTGTCGCTCCAAGACTCTGGTGTGCCTGCTTTGCTTCTGACACTGGTTGTCCCGGAGCCTCGGGCACCACATTTGCCGCGACCCCGCAGGGAGGCAGCTGTTGCTGGACTTCTGGTACAATCCCTGACGGCACCTCCTCAGTGGTCTTGGACCGCAGGGTAGGGAACTTATCTTTCCCGGCCCAACGTTGCTTCTTGGTGATGCCTTCCATCTCTGCCACAGCATGTCCTGCCCCTTCCTCTGCTGCCCTTTTTCGCTGCTCTTGTTGTTGTGGTGTTGTGCTTGCCCTAGCTTCTCGCTCGTGTACTTCCTTGTCTTGCTGTGCCCGGGAATGCACCCAAATACCCGACGAAACAAGCCGGGTCCCCGCGGCCAAAGGCTCAGGTCAGTCGGCCACAGGAACTGCGATTGTGGTGATTGGTGGAGGAGGGCGGTGTGGGCGAGGGGGAGACTCAGGCATCCCTGCAAACATAGCTGCCGCTTCCTCCACGTTGTCATGGATACTGATGCAGGGCAGGTGTCGCCCGGCCGCGAGGGCTTGCCAACGGACCGGGAGCTTCTCAAGTCGCTCACGTCGTACCATGATATTGGAAGTGTGGCGGCCCTCAAGCCACACACAGACTCCATCTACGGCCCAAACCTGGTAAAACTGGTCCACGAGTGTCTCTTCATTCTGTCGCGCCCTGCCCACCTCCTCCCCCTTCGACCGCACAACGTCACTAACTTGGAAGTCATCAATCACGAGGCCAACGTTAGCACGGTCCATCCCGCGCTGTGCTGCGACAGACCCCCAAGTTTGAGCCTCTTCGAGGTACCTTTGAAGCCAGGCACCTCGTTGTTTCATGAATTCCACCCCGTCGTACCCTCTTCCCGTGGTGGCATCGGCGCGTCAGGCATGAGCGACATGGTAGCCATGGTCCAACGTGCAGGCCGTGACGCAGCTTGTAGGGTGAGAAGCTGGTAGAAGAATGATGTGTGATGTTATATTCGTAGACGATGTCTTCCAGCTGCTCGTCCCAGGGTGCATTGACATCCAACAACTTCCGGATGGTCTGCGTGATTGCCCCATCCATACGCTTGACCTGGCCTTGCACCTACGGCCGGTATGGTGCCCCATTATCAATCCTGATGTTGAAGTACGCCGCCACTTAAGTGAATATCCTTGCGAAGTGCGAGCCATTTTCGCAGTGGATGATCTTGCACCCACCTCCCCAATATGTGACTTCTTCCTTCAGGAACGCTACGGCGTGTGCTGCGTCGGCCTTGGGGACCGCCCGAGCCATGACCCACTTGGTCATGTGGTCGATGACGATAATCCAGTACACGTTCTTGCGTTGTGTGGTACGGAGGGGGCCATGAAAGTCAATTGCAACCCTCTCCATTGGTGCGCCGAGGTGGGCGCACACGAAGCGGGGCTGGTGGATCCTATGGCGAGGGTGATGGTAGATGCAAGTCCCACCTGTGGCAACAATCTCCCCAATCTGCTTCTTCAATCCCACCCATTAGACCTGTGGGACGAGAGTCTCATATATGGTGGCGGAGCTTGCATGCATCCGGTCATGTTCTTGCATGATAAGTTTGTCCCGCAGCATCACCGGGGTGCACCAGTGCAGTGGGTACGCGTCATCCTCACGCCTCCAAAGCCGCCCCTGCGGCCACACAAACTTGTCGAGCATGGCTTTGGCATCGGAGCAAACATGGGCGTCCGGGTAAATTTCCACCATGGTGCGACCACCAGATACGACTTGGGCTCGTGCCCAATCCGACCACACGTATGTTTTGACTAGTGGCTCCTGCTGCCAGTGCTCCAGGTCGCCCCCGGGCGCCGGGGCCAGGAGGCGACATCGCATTTGCTCAAAGGTCTCCGGTGGTGGGGCGCTCTTCCACCCGCAGACTCGGCCTGGTGCTGCTCGTCACCCTCCATTGGTGGGAGGACGTCAGTCCGTGTGCGCCTGGAGGAGCTACGTGTGATGGTTGGGTCTGCCGTGCCTGTGGAGGTCGTGGTGACCGGACGCCGGCTGCGGGAGGAAGCGCGCCACGTGGTGTTGGAGGCATGACAGGTGCCGCATCAACCAATGGCCCGCGGGCCTCGGTAGGGAGGACTCCTGCATGCGCAAACTCAGGGATGGCAGGTGGATTATCCATCGGAGCTGGTGTTGCCCCCGGCGCGGCAGGCGAATCCGGGAGGGGAGGGGAGGCCAGTGCAACTCTCGGTCCGCCTCGGGACAGTGGATGATCCACCGGCAGCGCTGCCGCCGGGGACGCCGATGGCACTGGAGCATTAAGGGAAGAGGGAGGAGAGAGCGGGCGGGGGAGAGGACCGAAGACTGGAAGCACGATTTAAGTTCCGCTTCAGAGAGGAGGAGAGGAGGGTGGAGGGGAAGCAAGAGAAGTCGGTAGCTGATCCACCGGAGGTGATGCAGTCATTGGAGACGTGGTCGCAGCAGCCACGGGCGGCGCGGGTCGAGGGTGCGGCGGACCCGCGATGCTCCCACCTGAGTGGATGTCAAGGGAGGAAGGGTGGACATCGAGGGCGGGACGGCAGTCGATGGTAGACGGTCAGCTGAGGAATGCTCGTCACGGTCGCGGGGCGATTCTTCACCGCTGGTGCTTGAATCAGATGCCAAGGAGGAAGGGCCGAGCCGCTGACGGTGAAGCAAGCGCATGAGCACCCTCAGTGCCATCGCGTCAGGAGGGTCGACAGTTTCTACCGGGAAGATAACTGCGAGGCCCGCATCATCCTGCCAATCTGCCTCCACATGGCAGTATGAAGCCCGTAGCATGATCCCACGGTGAGAAAAAAGGATGTAGGTTTGCAGGAAGAGGACCTTGCTGGCGATATTGCACCGCCCAGTCGAGAAAGCAGCGGAAAGCTTGCGCTCTGCGGTGAAGATAGAGGTCGAGGGGGTAAAGAAAGCGTAGGAAGTCCTGATGGTGCAGATGAAAACTCCATGCCAGGAATGGAAGGAGGTTGGGCTGGGTTCATTCTGAGTGGGTGGGGGTCATGGTCCAGTGTAGGAAATAGTAGAAGGCTACCGGTTCGGCAGCAGTGGAAAAGTCCAGCGGATAAAGGTGCCACAATTCTTCGAGTTACTCGTCCCACTCGTCCTCCAGCCTGTGTACGACACTTGTGATGAACACACGGGCCTAATCACGGATCAATTGCTGTTGTAGGTATTGCGCGCGCTCATCAATGAGTTGTTGGCCTGATCAAGGAGCGTGCAGATGGTACGGTATTGCTGGGAGACATCCTCACGGAGGGCCAGGACCATCGCCCGTTGCTGCGACATATCCTGCAGTCTTGCACAATTGGCTACCCACTCCTCCTCACACTCGATTTGTAGCTGCTGCAGATCTGGCAACTGCGCCTCGAGCTGCTGTAGCCCTGGAATCAAACGAGCCATCTCTGCATGCGTTGCCTGGAGGGTTCGGCCCAACTCTGCTCTTTGGTCAATAAGACGCTGCCCTTCCGCTGTAGGTGGCTCGTCACCTCTGTCCACAGCCTCGTTCCATTCATCTTGCAGGTGTTGCACCTCTTGGTGTCGCGCTTGGATTGCCGCTGCTCGAGTTTCTTGGACTTGAACTCGCTGCTGTCTGTCAGCGCGGGCGGACTCGCACGCGGTGAGGGCGTTCCTCACGTGAGCCAGGTTGGCAGCAGAGCTGCGTACATGGTCCGCGTACGTCCTCATCCACGTCCTGTACTGCTCCAAGAGTCTCTCCACTCTGACTGTCCATGCTCGATTCTGGGTAATGTGAAGCGCGAATGCTTGCCACAGTGCCTCGTTGCTACGAGGGTGAGGTACTTCCGGTGAGGGTGGGGGTGCCGGGCAGGGGTCATCCATACACAAGGTGTGGAGAAGGTCTTTTGCTTCAGCCATAGTGAGAAACGCTACGAGCACGCGGGCCTCGAACTCAGAAGCAACAGCCGCGTTCACCATGCGTTCAGTGAGTACGTACTTGTACCGGGCCCAGTCTGTGTGGGCCATCTCTGGCGTGGGGCTGGTGGTGTTGCTCTGTCACTGTTCTCCAGTAGTGGTTGCGTGGTAAGTGTGTTCCAGAGTTTCCAGAACTGTGGTTGTCTCTGTCGTTGACTGGCGGCTGCGTAAACGGTGTGAACTTTGTGAACAAGAATTTGAGGGCCACCGTCCCGATCCGCAAGAGGGCGCCCGAGCGATCCGGGGCGGCCGGGCGGGATGGGCGTGCCGCCATGGTTGTCGGAGGGCGAGAGGCATGTCAGGTTCCAGGTCACGTTGATGTGTTGGACGCTCACCTTGAATCCCCCGTGATCGCATGGAGATGCGTTCTCCTAAGAAGATGATGTCTTCTGAAGCTCTTGTCGTCGTTTGCCTGTGTCGTGTGATGCGGGCATTCACCTCCGTCGGATACGGTGCATGATCCTCCGGAGAGTCGCTGCTCTCCGTGGACGATGTTGGTGCATCAACGACAATTCTCATGAAGCGTGCTCCGGTGGATCAATCGCCCGCATGCGCTGAGCGGCTGGTGGGGGAGGCCTGCCCTGTCAGCAATCGAGCGTCTCACTGATGTGGAACTTCCGTTTCTTCAAATTGAAGCAAGACGTATGATGGCACCCCGTCATCATTGTGCAACGTCATGCATTTCCTCCGAGCAAAGTTATCACGTCGCATGCCGTCAACCAGTCGTTCGCGAGGAGGACATTGTACGTGGACGTTTCACACACTTGGACCGGCAAGCTCCGGTTAATGTTTCCGACCTGAAGGGGACTTAAATCAATCTGGCCCTCGGATTGGGTGATCTCCCCTCCCGCGTTGCCGAAACAGAGGTCGACGGATCGGATGAGGTTTGACCAATTATGCCGCCGAATGACGGGCATGGCGACTGTGCTATGCGTTGCCCCCGTATCCCCAATAGCGATGAATTTCACCCCGGTGATCCAGACAGTGCATGAGATAACTGTACAGATGTACTCCGGCAACGGTTGGCGGCACAAGGTCATGGGGCGCCATGCAAGGCCCCCGCATCGAGAATGTCGTGAACGGCCCGCCGAGTTTCATCGACATGATCCCTTATCATGCGGTGACTGAGCAATTCAAGCCTACAGTTCACTCGCCACCCGGATGGTGCTAGCGCATCGTTAATCTCCCAAAGAAAGTCTCAAGTTGTGTAATTTGCCCCGGCAGATGAGTAAGGACATCCATCCAAGGCAGCACGAGGTGGGTTCGGTCAAAAAATTGCTGGATGGCGTCTGCCACTGATGAATAGACCGCACTTGGTGGCGTCGGCGTCACAGCTGGCGGAGTGTGCGCCGTGGGTGCTGGGGCAGGGTCATGTTGCATACGGTGAAGCCAATCCCCGTATCCCTTGTGCCTCCGTCCTGGCACATTCTTGAAGAGGTCGGTTCTGTCAGGATTTTGAGGAGAGGCGAGTGCGACACGGGAAGGCTCGTGGCGCTGTTTGGCACAAGTTGAGCAGATTGGAAGTAACAGGTTATAGAGGTGAGCGATGCGAGACAGGCAGTTGACCGAGGATGGAACCGATGACAGCTGCAGGAGTGATGGAGAGAACTGATTGATTGATCGAATAGTGGAAGCAAGAGTACATTGATCTAACCTACCTTAAAGTAGTGTTGCTTGGGCTTCGCTGGGACCCCTGCGAGTTGGAAGCGCTGGTTCGTGTTCTTCGAGAGACATGTTACGATGGTTTTGCCGGAGTGCGGCTTGTCGGGTTTCTCCGGGACTTCGGGACATGATACTGTCGGTGCACGGATCTTGGTTGTGCGTGTCCGTTGAGATTCGTGCGGTTCTTTTATCGTGGGTGCTCGGATGTGTTCCGGTCTTTGTGCTGGTTTCTCTTCTTTGTTTCTGACACCCCCCGTGAAGGGAAACCAGCATGGCAGCTTCAGGTTTCTTTGGTCATGAGACCTAGAAGATATACCAGGGTTGCATGTTGGGCCTGGTCTAGGGCTTTTGTGAAGATGTCAACCCTGTTGGCCATTGAGGCTACATGCTGAACCAAGAGTTCCTTTGCCTTCACCTTCTCCCTGATAAAGAAGTAGCGTAGCTCAATGTGCTTGGTTCGTCCATGGTAGACAGGATTCTCTATGGCAGCGATGGTGCTTTGATTGTCACACCATAGGACTGGGAGTGGTTGAGGATACCCAAGGTCTTGCAGTAGGTGTTTTAGCCAGATGGCTTCTTGGGCAGCCATGGTTCCTCCGTACAGTTCTGCTTCATAGGATGAAAGTGAAACAGAAGAGGACCTGGTGGATTGCCAGCTGATCAGTCCAGAGCCGAGATGAAAACCGTAGCCTTGTGACGATTTTTGGTTGGCTTGGTCATCTGTCCAGGAGGAGTTGTTGTATCCTTCCAATGTTACCAGCTGAGTTCCTCCCAGCCCAAGATAGAAGGAGGCAGTCTCTCCTAGGTACCTCAGAACTTGCTTTGCTGCCTTCCAGTGTTGGTCACTTTGATTTCCGTCTCCAACGTATCGTGACAGAACACTAAGGGGGAAAGCAAGGTCGGGGCGAGTGTAGACCATAGCATACATCAGTGATCCCACCAGTTGAGGGCAGGGTTCTGGGGAAGGCGATGAGACTGTGTATGCTGGTGAGGTAAGTTTGTGGTCCACCGTCATGGGGGTTGGAGCTCCGTTGCTGTTCTCAAGCCCGAAGTGCTTCAGTAGTGAGGCAATGCAGGGTTCTTGGGACAGAGTGATGAGTCGCTTCTCCCGGTCCCTCTTGATGTCAATTCCCAGATAATGGGTCAGTTCCCCAAGGTCTTTCATGGTGAATCGTCCCAGGAGTGCTTGCTTCATATCCTGGAGAGCACCGGGATTGTTGGAGGCAAGAGCAAGATCGTCCACACAGACCAGAATATAGGTCTGCTCAGTTGGTCGAGAACGGAGGAACAGGCTGGGATCGGCAGTGGAAACTGTGAATCCCAGGTCAAGGAGAGTTGCTCGAAGTTTGGCATGCCATTCTCGAGGAGATTGTTTGAGCCCATAGACTGTGCGATATAATCTCCAAAAATTATTGGGCTGGTCTGGTATGTAGCCTTCCGGGCACGCCAGGTAGATAGTTTCGTTCAGATCTCCTTGGAGAAAAGCTGTGGACACGTCCATGGCATGCAGTTCCATGTCGTTAGTGGCTGCAATGTGTAGTAGGGCTCGTAGGGTTGTCAGTTTGGCAGTGGGTGAGAAGGTGTCAAAGAAGTCCACGCCATATCGCTGTGAGAACCCCTTTGCCACATAGCAAGCTTTAAATTATGGTGGCTTTCCCAGATGAGTCTTAACACGGAAGACCCATTTCCCTGTGACCACATTGGTGTGAACTGGTCGAGGTACGTCAGTGTAGGTGGAGGTAGTCTTGAAGGAGGCCAGTTTGTTGGCAATGGCGGCTTGCCAATGGTCTGCTTGGGGTCTATTTACAGCTTCCGTATATGTGCTGGGGGTGGCAATGGGAGCTGTGGTCATGGTGGTGCTCAGTAGAGGAAGGCGAGGATAACATCGTCGTCGAGGATTCATGGGAGGAGTTGGTCGTCAAAGATAGTTGAGACCATCTCCAGCTGCAATCCAGGAGGGCAGGAAGGAGATTCGAAGAAGCTCCACCTGGCGATCTTCCTGGATGTCAATGTCTCCGTCTGTGTCGGTTAGGGTGATAAGCAAGGCTGCTGCTCTGTTTCTAGTAGACCGTTGGAGCCCTAGTTCTGCTGCTGGTGTCAATCTCGGGAATGGTGCCCCAAAGGCTGTGGCCACTGCAGTTTCTTCAGTGTCTGCTATTGTTGTTGTTGGTGCTGGTGTTGCTGCGGCTGGAGGAGGGACTGCTGCTGCTGGGGGAAGTGGTCGTCCGAGTGTTGGCAGATGTTCTGAGACGGTTTCGAAATCATCGTCAGGAGTGAGAGGAGTGAGTGGTGGTAGTCCCATTGGTCGTGATTGTGTGGGAGTGCGTGTATGAAAGAGGGTTGGTGGAGTGGATGCTGTTGGAGGAGTTCTGGTGTGGCAGGAGCGACTACTGGAGGTGAGGTAGCAGGAGTTGTGGGCACTGCAGCTTGTTCTGGAAAGAGTGTCCAGGTAAGATGAGTAGTGGAGATTGGCGCCGATTGCCTGAAGAAAGGAGTGATTTCATCAAAATGGACATCTGTGCTGCAGGTTTCCCGTTTGAGGTCAGGCTCGTAGAATAAGTAGCCAGGGGAGTTGAGGGCGAATCCCACGAACATGTGGCGCGGGGCTCGTGGCCCAACCTTGGAGAGATGCGAGTGAGCTATGTGAGTTTTATTGAGCAGGACGTAGGCTGTAGAACCCCAGACTCGAAGTTTGGAGACATCTGGCTTATATCACAGCTAGAGTTTTGATGGGGTGATGTCGGGAAGATGCTTGGCTGGATAATAGTTGTGTACCCTGGTGGCATAGCGGAGTGCATAGGTCCGGAAGGTTTCTAGTGCTCCGGCATGCACAAGTAGTGTGCGCGTGAGAGTGACCAGGACACCATTCTGTCTCTCTGCCACTCCGTTCTGCTCGGGTGCTTCTGGGACACTCATCTCATGCCCAATGCCGCGTTCTGCCAGGAATTCTCGGAGCTCATGAGATAGAAACTCACCACCTATGTCTGTCCAGATTTTGCCAATGGACCGGTTGAGGCGGCTCATCTGATACTTTGACCACTTGATGAAAGCAGGATTGGCATCGGCTTTAGACTTGAGAGGAATTGTGACGCCGAACCGAGAATCATCGTCCACAATGGTGAGGAAGTACTCATAGCCTTGAAGGGAGGTGGGACGAATTGGTCCCACAAGATCCATGTGGAGGATGTCGAGAGGTCTTGCTGCGCGAGCGGCTCGAAGAGGATGAGGGGATGCTTTTAATTTCCAAAGACTGCAAGCAGTGCAAGGTGGTCCTGCAAGACGAGTTAGTGGTGAGAGCAGTGGCAGGCTTTTTACCATGTTTTTGGCCTGAAGACGGAGAAGCGCATTGAAATTTGGATGACCAAGGCGGTGATGGTGCAGGAGTAGAGGATGTGAGAGGCTGCGGCAGTCACGGGTAGAGGGTTGAGTGTCGCCTTCAACAGCAAAGATTGCTGTTGTGCGAGGAATCTGCAGTTGATAGAGGCTATTGTGCGCAATGTCTTGACACGGCTATTGTGCGGAATGTCTTGACAAAGGTGGCATGTGCCACTGAACATGACCGTAAAGTTTACCAAGTACCTTAAACGGCTATGAATCATACCACGAGTCATCCACAATAAGAGTGTCCAGTCATAGTGCAGATGTTCTGGGCATGATCTTGCAGGTGCAAAGAAGGTACAATACTGGTGGCTCGGTGTGGCTATTGTACACAATGCATTGACAAAGATGGCATGTGCCACTGACCATGACCACAAAGTTCACCAATTTTTCTTAAACGGCTATGAATCATAACACGCGTCAGCCACGGTCAGAGTGTCTAATCACAGTGCAGATGTACTAGGCATGATCTTGCAAGTGCAAATAAGGTAGCGGCTGGTGGCATACCGCACACCACTCGATGGCGTTGCGGTTACCACGCTCTGTATAGTAGAGGTTCCACTCCAGTTCTACCGCTTGCCGACCTTCCCTTCCCTGCTCCTCTCTTTCTTTCCGCATTCTCCCTTTAGCTCCGGCATACAGGCTGCACAGACATGTACTACCTTTTGTTGCAGCAGCTCCTCTTCTCCACAGGTATAGTGGAGGGCCACCCTACAATTGAAGCAGCATTTCTTCTATGTCCTCACCGGCCGCTTGCAACTCCCACACTCCTCCGTCTCCTCCACCCCGGGCGCACTTGGTCCAGCAGCCTGTCCATCCTCCTTGCCCATCTCCTGATCTTGTTCAACTAGCCTCCGGATACAACTCTTGCAATGCCGTCCCAACCCCGGAATCTCCGTCCCACACTTGCGCTGGAGGGGTGCTTTACATTCACAGTACCAAGTTGTCTCCGTGGGGTTGTGTGGCTCTCCACATGCTTCACACCTCTCAATACACCGCTTGGGTACGGGCCTATTCTTCCTCCTGTCCTCTTTGTCCACTTTTGCCAGCATGAGGGGTGCACACTTCTTGTACCTTATCACCTTCCGCTGCATCCTTATCTTCGGATCCTGGCAGGCTGCATGCACAGGATGTCTGCAGACGTAGCAGCGGAACAAAGTGGTAGCATCCATCGGCTCTTCACAGTTATCGCAAGGTTCCTTCTCGTCCTGCAGCACACTGGATTTCCGAGCCGCGGCCCCCGTCCTTGAGCGGATATTTTCCTCCTCCCTTTCTTTCCGCAATTCCTCCTCACAGTCTACCCCCATGCTCTCCTTCAGATTCGCTACACAGACCTGACACATATTGATGTCGTGCAGGATGTCCAGGTCCAAGTTGCAACATGCCAAATGTAGGCTGGCCTTGCATCCCTTGCATACCACCTCTCCCTTAGTGGCAAACGGGTTCTTAAACGTTGCGCAGAGTTACAGAGCCACCTCCTCCTCTCCTTCCTCTTCATCCTGATCATTCGCCTCGATGCTTAATTCTAGCTCTTCATGCCGCTGCTCCTCTTCCCCGTGCGTGGGTGTTTGTTGTCTAGATTATGCTTGCGCTTCAAGCCGGGAACTGGTTGGCCATAGGGATCTGTCATTAGGGGGAAGTGGATCCCATCTTGAAGGAGGAGAGTTGAGCAAGCTGTGGTGTTCTTCTTGCGTGGGTACAGGCTCCTTTTCCTCTCCCTGTTCCTCCGCCTCTTTTCGGTGCTTCTTTTCCCCCGGTCCAGCTCTTCAGGGCCCATTTTGTTTCTTCTTCTGTTGGTCCTCCTGCTGCTCCTCCATTGTTGCTGCTAATGGTACTTGCGCCTCGGGCACCGTACCGGGTGCAACTGCCGTAGAAAGCCACCTCTTGTCCCCGTTGCTCAGCTGCTGCTGCTGCTGGCGCTGGCGCTCTGGGCGCCGCGCCGGGTGCAGTTGCCGCAAAAGGCAGCACCTATTGTCTCCACTGCTATGCTGCTGTTGCTGGTGGTGCTGGGGCTCCGGGCGTCGCGCCGGGTGCAGCTGCCGCAGAAGGCAACACCTCCTGTCACCGCTCCACTGCTGGTGCTGCTGGTGGCGCTGGCGATCCGGGCATCATGCCAGGTGCAGCTGCCGTAAAAGGCTGCACATCCTGCTCTCGCTGTTTTGCTGTTGCTGCCGATGGTACTGGCGCTCCGGGCGGTGCGCCAGGTGCAGCTGCCTCATAAGACAGCGCCTCTGATCCCCGCTGCTCTGCTGTTGCTGCTGCAGGCGCTAGCACTCCGGGCGCCGTGCCGGGTGCAGCTGCCGCATGAGGCAGCACCTCGTGGCCCCGCTGCTCTGCTGTTGGTGGGGCTGGCGCTCCGGGCACCGTGCCGGGTGTGGCTGCCGCAGAAGGCAGCGCCTCCTGTCTCCGCTACTCTGCTGCTACTGCTGGCGGTGCTTGCGCCTCAAGCGCCACGCCAGGTGCAGTTGCCACAGAAGGCAGCATCTCCTGCTCCCGCTCTTCTTCCGCTGCTGCCGATGGTGCTGGCGCTCCGGGCGCCGCGCCAGGTGCAGCTGCCGCAGAAGGCAACGCCTCCTTTCCCCGCTGCTCTGCTGCTGCTGCTGGTGGCAATGGCGCTCTGGCCGCCACGCCGGGTGCAGCTGCTGTAGGAGGCGGTACCTCCTGCTCCCGCTGCTCTACTACTGCTATCGATGGTGCTGGCGCTCCGGGCGCCGCGCTGGGTACAGCTGCCGCAGACGGCAGCACCTCTTGCTCCCACTGCTTTGCTGCTGCTGCGGATGGTGCTGGCGCTCCGAGCGCCGCGCCAGGGGCAATTTGCATAGAATGTAGCGCATCCTTTCCCTGCTGCTCTACTACTACTGCTGGTAGCGCTGGCGCTCCGGGCACCACGCCGGGTGCGGCTTCCATAGAAGGCAGCGCCTCCTGTCCCTGCTGCTCAGCTGCTCCTGCTCGTGGTGCTAGCGCCTCGAGCGCCGCGTCAGGTGCAGCTGCCGTAGAAGGCAGCACCTCATGCTCCCGCTGTTCTGCTGCTACTGCCGATGGTGCTGGCGCTCCGGGCACCGCGCTAGGTACAGCTACCGCAAAAGGCAGCGCCTCCTGTCCCCGCTGCTCTACTGCTGCTGCTGGAGGCATTGGTGCTTCGGGCGCCGCGCCGGGTGCGGCTACTGCAGAAGGCAGCGCCTCCTGTCCCCGCTGCTCTGCTGCTACTACTGCTGGTGCTTGCGCCTCGGGCGCCGCGTCGGGTGCAGCTACCGTAGAAGGCAGCACCTCCTATCCCCGCTGCTCTGTTGCTGCTGCTGGTGGCACTGGCGCTCCGGGCGCCGTGCTGGGTGCAGCTGCCGCAAAAGGCAGCACCTCCTGTCCCTGCTGCTTTGCTGTTGCCCTTGGTGGCGCTGGCACTCCGGGCGCTGCGCCGGGTGCAGCTGCCGCAAAAGGCAGCACATCCTACTCCCACTGCTATGCTGCTGTTGTCCATGGTGCTGGCGCTTCGGGCGCCGCGCCAGGTGCAGCTCCCGCAGAAGGCACCGCCTCTTATCCCCGCTGCTCTGCTGCTGCTAGTGGTGGTGCTTGCGCCTCGGGTACCGCGCCGGGTGCAGCTGCCATAGAAGGTAGCACCTCCTGCTCCCGCTGCTCTACTACTACTGCCGATGGTACTGGCGCTCCGGGCACCGCGCCAGGTGCAGCTGCCGCAGAAGGCAACACATCTTGTCCCCACTGCTCAGCTGCTGCTGCTGGTGGCATTGGCGCTCCGGGCGCCGCGCCGGGTGCACTTGCCGCAGAAGGTAGCACCTCCCGCTCCCGCTACTCTGCTGCTGCTGCCGATGGTGCAGGCGCTCGTGGCGCCGTGCCGGATGCAACTGCCATAGAAGGCAGCGCCTCCTGTCTCTGCTGCTGGGATCTCCCGGGGTGCACTCTTGATGTTGTCACAGCCGATAGCAATAGGTCCAGGCCATGTTCAGCGTCTGCCACTGTTGATCATCTGTTGTACGTGGTATTGTCGCAGCGCGTGGCCGCTGCGCCCGCCTTTGTCGTGTGGCTGTCGTTGCTACACCATGTGTCGCTCCAAGACTCTGGTGTGCCTTCTTTGCTTCCGACACTGGTTGTCCCGGAGCCTCGGGCACCACATTTGCCGCAGCCCCGCAGGGAGGCAATCACAGTTCAGATGTACTAGGCATGACCTTGCAGGTATGAACACGGAGAAAAAACCGGTGGCTTGGCACGGCTATTGTGCGCAATGCCTGGAAAACGTTGGCATGTGCCACCGAACATGACCACAATGTTTTCCAAGTACCTTAAACGGCTATGAATCATAACACGAGTCAGCCACAGTCAGAGTTCCAATCACAGTGGAGATGTACTAAACATGATTTTGCAGGTGTAAATAAGGTAGAATACTGGTGGCCCGGTGTGGCTATTGTGCGCAATGCCTTGACAAAGTTGGCATGTGCCACTGACCATGATCAGAAATGTATCCAAGTGACTTTTACTTCTATTGATCATAACACGAGTCAGCCACGGTCAGAGTGTCCAGTCACAGTGCAGATATACTGGGCATGACCTTGCAGGTACAAACAAGGTAGAATGCTGGTGGCTCAGTGTGGCTATTGTGCGCAATGCCTTGACAAAGTTCGCATGTGTCACTTACCATGACCACAAAGGTATCCAAGTGACTTTTACTTCTATTGATCATAACACAAGTCAGCCACAGTCAGAGTGTACAATAACAGTGCAGATTTACTAGGCATGATCTTGCAGGTAAAAACAAGGTAGAACAATGGTGGCTCGGTGTGGCTATCGTGCGCAATGCCTTGACAAAGTTGGCATGTGCCAGTGACCATGACCACAAAGTTTACCAAGTACATTAAACGGCTATGAATCATAACACGAGTCAGCCACGGTCAGAGTGTTCAATCACAGTGCAGATGTACTAGGCATGTTTGTACAGGTGCAGACAAGGTACAATACTGGTGGCTCGGCGTGGCTATTGTGCGCAATGCCTTGACAAAGTTTGCATGTGCCACTGACCATGACCACAAAGTTTACCAAGTGACTTTAACTTCTACGAATCATAACACGAGTCAGCCACGGCCAGAGTGTCCAATCACGGTGCAGATATACTAGACATGATCTTGCAGGTACAAACAAGGTACAATACTGGTGGCTCGGTGTGGCTATTGTGCGCAATGCCTTGACAATGTTGGCATGTGCCACTGACCATGACCACAAAGTTTACCAAGTACCTTAAACGGCTATGAATCATAACACGAGTCAGCCACACTCAGAGTGTCCATTCACAGTGCAAATATACTGGGCATGACCTTACAGGTATAAACAAGGTAGAATACTGGTGGCTCGGTGTGGCTATTGTGCGCAATGCCTTGACAAAGTCGGCATGCGCCACTGACCAT
>SZWC01000014.1:506461-630252 GCA_023375785.1 Penium margaritaceum | reverse complement strand
GGCTATTGTGCGCAATGCCTTGACAAAGTTGGCATGTGCCACTGACCATGACCACAAAGTTTACCATGTGACTTTAACTTGTACGAATCATAACACGAGCCAGCCACAGTCAGAGTGCCCAATCACAGTTCAGATGTACTAGGCATGACCTTGCAGGTATAAACAAGGTAAAAAGCTGGTGGCTTGGCACGGCTATTGTGCGCAATGCATTGACCAAGTTCGCATGTGCCACTGACCACGACCACAAAGTTTACCAAGTACCTTAAACGGCTATGAATCATAACACGAGTCAGCCACGGTTAGAGTGTCCAATCACAGTGGAGATGTACTAGTCATGATCTTGCGGGTGCAAACAAGGTAAAATACTGGTGGCTTGGTTTGGCTAGCCAAACCAGTATTCTACCTTGTTTGCACCTGCAAGATCATGACTAGTACATCTCCACTGTGATTGGACACTCTGACCGTGGCTGACTCATGTTATGATTCATAGCCGTTTAAGGTACTTGGTAAACTTTGTGGTCATGGTCAGTGGCACATGCAAACTTGGTCAATGCATTGCACACAATAGCCGTGCCAAGCCAACGGTTTTTTACCTTGTTTATACATGCAAGATCATGCATATTAGATGTGCACTGTGATTGGGCACTCTGAATGTGGCTGACTCGTGTTACGATTCGTAGAAGTTAAAGTCACTTGGTAAACTGTGTAGTCATGGTCGGTGGCACATGCCAGCTTTGTCAAGGCATTGCGCACAATAGCCGTGCCAAGCCACCGGTTTTTTTCCTTGTTCATACCTGCAAGGTCATGCATGTTACATGTGCACTCTGATTGGGCACTCTGACCGTGGCTGACTTGTGTTACGATGAGTAGATGTTAAAGTCACTTGGTAAACCTTGTAAACATGTTCAGTGGCACATGCCAACTTTGTCAAGGCATTGCGCACAATAGCCACACCAAGCCACCGGTGTTTTACCTTGTTTGCACCTGCACAATCATGCCTAATACATATGCACTGTGATTGGACACTCTGACCATGGCTGACTCGTGTTATGATCAATACACGTAAACGTCACTTGGATACATTTGTGGTCATGGTCAGTGGCACATGCCAACTTTGTCAAGGCATTGCGCACAATAGCCACACCGAGCCACCAGTATTCTACCTTGTTTAAACCTGTAAGGTCATGCCCATTATATCTGCACTATGACTTGACAATCTGATCGTGGCTGACTCGTGTTAGAATTCATAGCCGTTTAATGTACTTGGTAAACTTTGTGGTCATGGTCAGTGGCACCTGCCAACTTTGTCAAGGCATCGCGCACAATAGCCGTGCCAAGCCACCGGTTTTTTACCTTTTTATACCAGCAAGGTCATGCATATTAGATGTGCACTATGATCGGGCACTCGGACTGTGGCTGACTCGTGTTACGATTCGTTGAAGTTAGTCACTTGGTAAACTTTGTGATCATGGTCAGTGGCACATGCCAACTTTGTCAAGACATTGTGCACAATAGCCACACCGAGCCACCCGTATTCTACCTTGTTTGCACCTGAAAGCTCATGCCTAGTACATCTGCACTGTGATTGGACACTCTGATCGTCGGTGACGCGTGTTATTATTCATAGCCGTTTAAGGTACTTGGTAAAGAGTGTGGTCATGTTCAGTGGCACATGCCAACTTTGTCAAGGAATTGCGCACAATAGCCGTGCCAAGCCATCGGTATTTTACCTTGTTTATACCTGCAAGGTCATGCATATTAGATGTGCGGTGTGATTGGGCACTCTGACTGTGGCTGACTCGTGTTACGGTACATAGTAGTTAAAGTCACTTGGTAAACGTTGTGGTCATGGTATGTGGCACATGCGAATTTTGTCAAGGCATTGCGCACAATAGCCATGCCAAGACACCGGTATTTTATCTTTTGTATACCTGCAAGGTCATGCATATTATATGTGCACTTTGATTGGGCACTTTGACTGTGGCAGACTCGTGTTACGATTCGTAGAAGTTAAAGTCACTTGGTAAACGTTGTGGTCATGGTCAGTGGCACATGCCAACTTTGTCAAGTCATTGCGCACAATAGCAACACCAAGACACCAGTATTCTACCTTGTTTGTACCTGCAAGATCATTCACAGTACATTTGCATTGTGATTGGACACTCTGACCGTGGCTGACTCGTGTTATGATCAATAGAAGTAAAAGTCACTTTGATACATTTGTGGTCATGGTCAGTGGCACATGCGAACTTTGTCAGGGTATTGCGCACAATAGCCACACCGAGACACCAGTATTCTACCTTGTTTATACCTGCAAGATCGTGCATAGTACATTTGCAATGTCATTGGACAGTCTGACCGTGGCTGACTCGTGTTATGAGTCATAGCCGTTTAAAGTACTTTGGTAAACTTTGTGGACATGGTCAGTGGCACATACGAACTTTATGAAGGCATTGCGCACAACAGTCGTGCCAAGTCACCGGTTTTTTACCTTGTTTATACCTGCAAGGTCATGCCTAGTACATCTAAACTGTACTTGGGCACTCTGACTGTGGCTGACTTGTGTTACGATTCGTAGACGATAAAGTCACTTGGTAAACATTGTGGTCATGGGCAGTGGCACATGCCAACTTTGTCAAGGCATTGCGCACAATAGCCGTGCCAACACACCGGTGTTTTACCTTCTTTTTACCTGCAAGGTCATGCATATTAGATTTACACTGTGATTGGGCACTCAGACCGTGGTTGACTCGTGTTACGATTCGTAGAAGTTAAAGTCACTTGGTAAACTTTGTGGTCATGGTTAGTGGCACATGCCAACATTGTCAAGGCATTGCGCACAATAGCCATTCCGAGCCACCAGTATTCTACCTTGTTTGAACCTTCAAGATCATGACTCATACATCTGCACTGTGATGGGATACTCTGACAGTGGCTGACTCGTGTTATGATGTATAGCCGTTTAAGGTACTTGGTAAACTTTGTGGTCATGGTCAGTGGCACATGCCAACTTTGTCTAGGCATTGCGCACAATAGCCGTGCCAAGCCACCGGTTTTTAACCTTGTTTATACTTGCAAGATCATGCCTAGTACATCTGAACTGTGATTCGGCACTCTGACTGTGGCTGACTCGTGTTACGATTTGTCAAAGTTACAGTTACTTGGTAAACTTTGTGGTCATGGGCATTGGCACATGCCAACTTTGTCAAGGCATTTCGCACAATAGCCACACCGAGCCACCAGTATTCTACCTTGTTTGCACCTGCAAGATCATGCCTACTATATCTGCACTGTGATTGGACACTCTGACCGTGGCTGACTCGTGTTATGATCAATAGAAGTAAAAGTCACTTGGATACATTTGTGGTCATGGTCAGTGGCACATGCCAACTTTGTCAATGCCTTGCACATAATAGCCACACTGAGCCACCAGTCGTCTACCTTGTTTATACATGTAAGGTCATGCCCACTATATATGCACTGTGATTGGACACTCTGACCGTGGCTGACTCATGTTATGATTCATAGCCATTTAAGGTACTTGGTAAACTTTGTGGTCATCGTCAGTGGCACATGCCAACTTTGTCAAGGCATTGCGCACAATAGCCGTGCCAAGCCATCGGATTTGTAACTTGTTTATACCTGCAAGGTCATGCCTAGTACAACTGAACTGTGATTGGGCACTCTGACTGTGGCTTACTCGTGTTACAATTCGTAGATGTTTAAGTCACTTGGTAAACTTTGTGGTCATGGTCTGTGGCACATGCCAACTTTGTCAAGGCATTGCACACAATAGCCGTGCTAAGACGAAGGTCTTTTACCCTGTTTATACCTGCAAGGTAATGCATATTAGATGTGCACTGTGATTGGGTACTCTGACTGTGGCTGACTCGTGTAATGATTCGTAGAAGTTAAAGTCACTTGGTAAACTTTGTGGTCACAATCAGTGGCACATGCCAACTTTGTCAAGGCATTTCGCACAATATCCACACTGAGCCACTAGTATTCTACCTTTTTTGTACCTGCAAGATCATGCCTAGTACATCTGCACTGTGATTGGACACTCTGACCATGGCGGACTCCTGTTATGATTCATACCTGTTTAAGGTACTTGGTAAAATTTGTGGTCATGGTCAATGGCACATGCCAACATTGTCAAGGCATTGCACACAATAGCCGTGTAAAGCCACCGGTCATTTACCTTGTTTATACGTGCAACGTCATGCATGTTAGATGTGCACTGTGATTGGGCACTCTGACCGTGGCTGACTCGTGTTACGATTCGTAGAAGTTAAGGTCACTTGGTAAACCTTGTGGTCATGGTCAGTGGCACATGCCAACTTTGTCAAGGCATTGCGCACAATAGCCACACCAAGCCACCGGTGTTTTACCTTTTTTGCACCTGCACGATCATGCCTAATACATGTGCACTGTGATTGCGCACTCTGACCGTGGCTGACTTGTGTTATGATCAATAGACGTAAACGTCACTTGGATACATTTGTAGTCATGGTCAGTGGCACATGCCAACTTTGTCAAGGCATTGCGCACAATAGCCACACCGAGCCACCCGTATTCTGCCTTGTTTGCACCTACAAGATCATGCCTAGTACATCTGCACTGTGATTGGACACTGTGACCGTGGGTGACGCATGTTATGATTCATGACCGTTTAAGGCACTTGGTAAACAGTGTGGACACGGTCAGTCGCACATGCCATCTTTGTCAAGGCATTGCGCACAATAGCCGTGTCAAGCCACCGGTATTTTACCTTGTTCATACCTGCAAGGTCATGCATATTAGATGTGCACTGTGATTGGGCACTCAGAATCTGGCTGACACGTGTTACGATTTGTAGAAGTTAAAATCACTTGGTACACGTTGTCGTCATGGTCAATGGCACATGCCAACTTTGTCAAGGCATTGCGCACAATAGCCGTGCCAAGCCACCGGTTTTTTAACTTGTGTATATCGGCAAGGCCATGCATATTAGATGTGCACTGTGATTGGGCACTCTGACCGTGGTTGACTGGTGTTATGATTTCTATAAGTCAAAGTCACTTGGTAAACTTTGTGGTCATGGTCAGTGGCACATGCCAACATTGTCAAGGCATTGCGCACAATAGCCATTCCGAGCCACCAGTATTCTACCCTTTTAGAACCTTCAAGATCATGCCTAGTACATCTGTACTGTGATTGGACACTCTGACCGTGGCTGACTTGTGTTATGATCAATAGATGTAGAAGTCACTTGGATACATTTGTGGTCATGATCAGTGGCACATGCCAACTTTGAAAAGGCATTGCGCACAATAGCCACACTGAGCTACGAATATTCTACCTTGTTCATACCTGCAAGGTCATGCCCAGTTTATATGTACCGTGAATAGACACTCTGCCCGTGGCTGACTCGTGTTATGATTCATAGCCATTTAAGGTAGTTGGTAAACTTTGTGGCCATGGTGAGTTGCGCATGCCAACTTTGTCAAGGCTCTGCACACAATAGCCGTGCCAAGCCACTGGTTTTTAACCTTGTTTAAACCTGCAAGGTCATGCCTAGTACATTTGAACTGTGATTGTGCACTCTGACTGTGGCTGAATCATATTACGATTCGTAGAAGCTAAAGTCACTTGGTAAACTTTGTGGCTGAATCATATTACGATTCGTAGTGGCACATGCCAACTGTGTCAAGGCATTGCGCACAATAGCCACACCGAGCCACCAGTATTCTACCTTGTTTGCACCTGCAAGATCATACCTACTATATGTGCACTGTGATTGGACACTCTGACTGTGGCTGACTCGTGTTATGATCAATAGAAAGAAAAGTCACTTGGATACATTTGTGGTCATGGTCAGTGGCACATGCCAACTTTGTCAAGGCCTTGCACATAATAGCCACACCGAGCCATCAGTATTATACCTTGTTTTTATTTGTAAGGGCATGCCCAATATATTTGCACTGTGATTGGACACTCTGACCGTGGCTGACTCGTGTTATGATTCATAGCCATTTAACGTACTTGGTAAACTTTGTGGTCATGGTCAGCGGCACATGCCAACTTGGTCAAGGCATTGCGCACAATAGCTGTGCCAAGCCACCGGATTTTAGCTTGTTTATACCTGCAAGGTCATGCCTAGTACATCTGAACTGTGATTGGGCACTCTGACTGTGGCTGACTCGTGTTATTATTTGTAGAAGTTAAAGTCACTTGGTAAACTTTGTGGTCATGGTCCGTGGCACATGCCATCATTGTCAAGGCATTGCGCACAATAGCCGTGCTAAGACACCGGTTTTTTACCCTGTGTATACCTGCAAGGTCATGCATATTAGATGTGCACTGTGATTGGGTACTCTGACCGTGGCTGACTCTTGTAATGATTCGTAGAAGTTAAAGTCACTTGTGGTCTTGTTCATGGTCAGTGGCACATGCCAACCTTGTCAAGGCATTGCGCACAATAGCCACACCAAGCCACCAGTATTCTACCTTGTTTGCACATGCAAGATCCTGCCTAGTACATCTGCACTGTGATTGGGCACTATGACCGTGGCTGACTCGTGTTATTATCAATAGAAGTAAAACTCACTTGGATACATTTGTGGTCATGGTCAGTGGCACATGCCAACTTTGTCAAGGCATTCCGCTCAATAGCCACACCCAGCCACTTGTATTATAGCTCATACGTGCAAGATTATGCCCAGGATATCTGCAATGTGATTGGACACCCTAACCGTGGCTGACTCGTCTTATGATTCATAGCCGTTGAAGGTACTTGGTAAACTTTGTGGTCATGGTCAGTGGCACATGTCAACTTTGTCAAGGCATTACGCACAATAGCCGTGCCAAGCCACCGGTTTCTTAACTTGTTTATACCTGTAAGGTCATGCATATAAGATGTGCACTATGATTGGGCACTCTGACCGTGGCTGACTCGTGTTACGATTTGTTGAAGTTAAAGTCACTTGGTAAACTTTGCGGTCATGGTCAGTGGCACATGCCAACTTTTTCAAGGCATTGTGCACAATAGCCACGCCGAGCCGCCACTATTCTATCTTGTTTGCACCTACAAGATCATGCCTAGTACATCTGCACTGTGATGCCAGTCCTCACCGGTGCCGTCCCGTACGCCAGTCAGCTCCTCACCAGGCCCTGATCCGCTCGCCCGACGGGTGACCGAGTGGTTGGAGCAGCTGCACTAGCGCCGCATCATGGATGCACTGGGCAAACACGTGGAGGTGGAGACCATCGACAACTCCGACAGCCGTGGATCGGTCCAGCATTAGCAGGGACAGGAGGGACAGGGGAATGCGCCGCTTGGGGCACAGTGGTTCTCCGATGCACCACCTTTGCTTGAGGTATCCTCCGGTGGTGGAGAACGCGAGGCCTATCGCGGATTGGTGTATCGGCGTCGCGGCGGGCAGCAGCAGCAGGTCACTGGCGGGACGGAGTTGTAGCCCACAACCCTGTCAGCACACCCGCAACCCTTACCGCTGAGCCCTGGGGATTCAGGGATCCCCGAGGCACCAGCTTCGGACGGGCAGCCAGCGTCAACGCACCCGCTGCAGATGGGAACCCTAGCCCCCGCTATTGGGATGCCACAGAACATGAACCCGCCGCAGCCGGTGGTTGGGGTAATCCAGGGGGGCCCGACCGCGGAATCCTCTGTGACCGGCCTACAGCAACAGCAGATGGCCACACTGGCGCATCCAGCGGGAAGCACGCAGCTGGGGATGCCGATGTCTGCGCAGGCATTAGGCGTCGCTCAGCCGCCGGTGAATCAACTTCCCGTGAGTAAGACTCCGCTGAACATGGGAACGGCAGCCACAGGAGCAGCAACGCAGTTATATGCAACCGGAGCGGCCCAGCCACCAAGGGACCAGCTGCAGCAGCACATGGGAGGAGGACAGGCTGGGACGACACCACAGCCCTCCACGTCCAGCCTAGTACAGCAGCAGATGTCGTAGCCGAATTTGGGTACCCTGCCAACAGGGATGCCTCTGTACCCATCTGCACCGAGTGCGCCGCCTCAGCAACAGGTGATGGTGAGCACTATGCAGACGGCAGCCATGCCGCATCTGCCTACGGCAGGACCACAACAGCCAGCGTATCCGCCACAACAGCCCATGGTGCAGGCAGGGATGATGACACAACCCTCTGCAATCATGCAACTGCCATAGTAGATGTCCCAGCTCGGAGGGGGTATCACCCACCCAGGGAACACGGTTCAGTCCCCACCAACAGGGACCCAACCATCGATCCATCAGCAGTAGCTATTTGGAGGAGGGACGCAACCGACGCCCGCGACACAGCCCTCCGCGACCACGCCACCCCTGTGAATGACCCGACAACAGCAGCATATGGGTCAAATGCTGGTGGGGATGATGCCGCAGATGCCTCTGTACAACAGGGCGTCGCAGCCACCCATGCCTGCCCATCAACAGCTTCCCAACCAGCTGATGGTCGGAACTATGCCAGCAAGAACGACCTTCCAGGCACCGCGGCCAATGCCACAACCAACTGCACAAAGCCATTTGTATCCGTCCCCACAACAGTTACAAGGGAATCCGTACCCTACAGCCAACACTGGATCAGCAGTTCCTCTCCCCTCCGCGGCGGCGATCCGAGCTCCTCAGATGTACTGGCTGCCCCAGACAACGGCGCTACTAGCACATGGGGCTGAGGTTCTGCTGCCTGGGACAGCATTCTTCTCCACACCCTACACAACTTCCATACCAGCTCCATCTTCTTGGAATATGCCTCCCCCACCCACACAAACAAATCTTCCCATGCCCGCGGGGCAGCCCCAGATGCCTGTCCTTCCGACTGGATACTCCGCGGCCCCACCTGTAGCCTTCCTTCCGTCACATGCTGCGATAGCGTTGACGACTAACCGCAGCACCGTTCCGCAGCTGTAATACATCTGCTCCGAACCCGCCAACCTTCCTTGGCTGGAATCCTTCAAGGGTGCCCCTGAGGAGGAGCCTTGGGTCTGGCTCAAACAAATTACCCTCTATGCCAGCATCGGCCGAATCCCGCCCGATCTCTGCCTCGCCACTGCGGAACTTCACCTCCAGGGGGCTGCAGCTGACTGGTACAATGCGCGCGCACCTTTTCAATCTTTCGAGGACTTTGGCAACGCACTTATTGAACGCTTCAAACACTTGACAAAGGAAGAAGCGCTGCGGAAGATTGAGAAGGAAGTGATGCGCAAGGATGCCGACATTCGCAGGTTTTTGGATCAGTTCCTTACTTGGGCATCAGTCGCAAAGAGCCCTCAAGGAGAAGGACTGCCGCTGTGGGTCCTATTGCAGAATCTCATCCACGCACTCTCCGATAAGATCAGTAGTCTAATGATCCCCGAGCGCTACCAGTCTCTGTAGGATGCGGTACAGGACGCCACGGCCATTTCTACGCGGCAGCAATCTACGCGGCAACATCTAGGCGAAGACTCGCACACTATAGCACCAGCGGCACAGGCCTCTCAACCCAAGCCAAAGGCGTGTTACACCAGCCAGAGTTTGGAGCATATTGCTCGAGATTGCCCGCACAAACGACAGGGTGCTCCGCGCATCGACCCCATGCAGCAGGATCCCATGGTGCAGCAGTGGCAGCAGTAATGTAATCAACCATGGCAGGCCCAGCAACATCCGCAGTAGACGCAAGCTGAGCGACAGCCACCGGATCATCAACCCCAAGCTGCCCCAGGCGGACAAGGCATTCTGCCCAACCCACAAGCATCCGCAAACCCTGCGAGCGGAGCCCACAACGTCAAGTTGGGGCTACCGATGGTGGAGGACGAGACCACAGAGGTGCCTCCCACTACCGTAGAGACGACTCTCATCGCGCGAGCCCAAGAACTGGGCCTGCGCGGATGGGATCTACAGGTGGCAGCCAGGGTACAAGAGGACCTCAGGCGCAAGGCAGAGGCTGCGGAGGAGCAATTCCAGGAGGCAGTTGTCAATCGCACCGTTGTGCCGGAGAAATGACGACATACAAAACCACCACTCCCGGTGGAGAAGTGACCGGCCCCATTTTCGCATACGCCCAACATAGCTCCAGCAGTCGCGGAGAAAAGCACTGACCCCGTCCAACGCCTCTCTACCACCCCCATTGCGGAAGTCAATTTATTTGAGTTCCTCTGCATTCACCCTGAGATTGCACCGCGACTGAAGGAGGAGTTCGCCAGGGCTAATCAACGCCTCCAAGCTGTGGGCATCTCCCTCAACTGCACCACGCCTACACCCGGCACACAGAACACCCGGTGTGTGGTACCCGAGACGTCGTAGGCACCAAGTCTCACGGAAGGAGAGTGGGGATGGGCACCACAGCCCTTGGAACCACTGCAACGGGACAACAACCAATAGGAGATCGCCTGCTGTGTGGTTTGGATCTGTGGAAGGAAGTTCCTGGCTATCATCGACACGGGAGCCACTCACACCACTATGGCATTCCGCGTCCTCCTGGTGGTCAGATTGGCAGACCGCATCCTCCCTACACGTCGACTCTTCACCAACTCGGCCGGAGGAATGGATTATGGGGACAGAGAGGTTCACGGCCTACCCATGCAGGTGGGCTCCCTTCATGAGCCAGTGAACGTCCAAGTTACGCGAGCCTGGACATATGACGTGCTCCAGGGCATGGACTACTTGGTACTGCGGCAGGCCAATCTTCTCTTCTCCATGGGGACCATGCAACTCAGCTCCGCGTCTGGGGAAGAAGCATACTGCCCCATCACCATTGGCGACAGGGTGATGATACCTATCACCGGTGGCGAACCATTTTCTCTCCTGGATGCGGCGGCAGAGGAATCCCAGGCCCACGCAGACAGGTTACAACCCCTCTCAGCGGATGACGCGGAACAGATCTCAACCGGCGACTGGAAAGAACTCGCGGAAGTGTCCACCGAGCCTGGAGTATAGACAAACCTCTTGGGATTGTGGAATATGGGACAGCGAGTCTTTGGAACTGGCCCTCCACTTGAGGAGGACGAGGAGTTCTACCCACTCCGCGAGACGGCGCCACCACCACCACCGCAATGGGACCACATGCTCCATTCACGACTCTCCTCCACAGAAAAGCAAGACTTCTGCGACCTACTGGATGAATTTGCAGACATATTTGCTGGATCTGCAGTTGATTTGGGGGCCGTGGAAGCGTTCCACGTCATCTCCATGGGGGATTCTGTGCCCGAAAAACAGAAGGTGCGGTGCATCCTCCCTTAGCAAGAAAAGATCATCACAAAAGGGCTTGCGGAACTCAAGGCGCAAGGGGTGATCGTCCCTATCGTCAGCCCCTGGTGTGCCAACTTGGTCATCGTGGGGAAATCTGATGGGTCCAAACGATTCTGCGTCGACTTCCGCGACCTCAACCGTGTGACCGAGGAGGATACGTACCCCATGCCACTAATCGTCGACATACAAGAGCGGCAACAGGGTCGCGGATGGTTCGCAAAGCTCGACGTCAAGGCTGCGTTCCATGCCGTCCCCATGCACCCGGACTCCATCGCCAAAACAGTATTCGTGACGCCAGATGGTCTCTCCGCGTTCACGCGCATGCCCTTTGGACTTCGTAATGCCAGTGCGACGTTCCAGTGGGTCATGGACTCCACCCTCTGCGGTATCCCCAATGTCATCTGCTACATTGACGACATCATGGTTGCGGCCCACAGCTTCGAAGAAATGTTCTCCTATCTGGCAGCTGTCTTCGCTGCCCTCCACAAGGCCAACCTCAAGCTCAAGGCAGCCAAGTGCTCTATTGGGGCTGCGGAAATGGAGTTCCTTGGCTTCGTGATGAGTGCGGATGGCATCAAGACCGACCCTGAAAAGATTGCGGCAGTGCAGGAGTGGCGTCAGCCTACTTCTGCAGGACAAGTCAAAATCTTCCTGGGCTTTGTCTCCTTCTACCGGAAGTTTGTCCGCAACCACGCGCGCATCATCAAGCCACTCTAGGAGTTGACGCACCAGGTGGTGCCGTTTGACTGAACACCTGAATGCGCGGACGCCTCGACGGAGATAAAAAACCGCCTGGTGACCGAACCCATGCTTGAATTCCCATACTTCAACCTCCCATTCTCCATCACCACCGACTGGTCGCGGGACGGGCTGGGCGCCATCCTATCACAGATAGTGCAGGAACCAACCCAGAAGGTGATTGCATACGCCAGCCATGCACTCACCGAAGGGGAGCGGAAGTACCCGCAGGTGAAGGGTGAATGCCTGGCAGTCCTCTGGGCACTCCAACACTTCCGCGACTACATCAAGAACGGCAAACCATTCACGGTCTTTACGGACCATCAGACACTCCAATGGCTCATCACCACACAGAACCACGAGGACATCCTGGCCAAGTGGGCACTCCTCCTGCACGGCTATAACATGAAGATCAAGTACCAACATGCGGCGGCTAACCGCAATGCGGATGCCCTGAGCCGACTTCCGCGCCATGACTGGCCAGAACCTGACTCGGCACCAGCAGAAACCGCGGAACATACCCCGGGAGCCCTGGCAATGCCACCAGACACTGAGGCACAGTGGGAATGAGTGGGCCGCGACTTTGATGAGGATGAACAGGAGGTTGCCCTGCAACTCCTGAACGAACTCGACCCCATCGCAAAAGAAGCCGTCGCGGAGACTCTACCCGCCCTCCCCATGTCTGGACTCCAGCTTGCTCGTCGGTACAACACCACCATCCACGGTTGGACGTTGGAGGAGATAGCGCCCCATCTTCCCCCACAACAAGCACCCCCGCGTCCCTCACCACCACCTACTACTGCACCACAGACCTGTCCCACCAGTAATCCTCACCCTCCTACCACCCCCGCTACCCCACTCCTCGACAACCGCCATCCTCTCACTCTGGTGGATTACCTCATCCACTCCCCTGAGTCCGCAAAAAGTCTCCGCATCCTCTTCACCACTCACAATCCCTCCCTTTCCCCTCTCGGCATCCGCCTCTCATGTACGAGTGACAGCACGACCGGTGTCCGCCTGCTGTCCCGATGCATCCTCCTCACTCACTGTAGTGCACGCGCTGCCGCCGCCGCACGTGCATCACGTACCAAGACACCTGCGGCCCTCACTTTCGGATTACCCGCACCATCCGAGGTGCACGTGGCATGGTATTACGTGTGGATATGCGGACGTAAGTTCGTGGCCATTGTGGACACCGGCGCCACATACACCACGATCGCACTCCGGATGGTCCGCTCGCTCCACATGCAGCACCTCTTCCAACCCACCCGATTATGCTTCTCTATCTCCACCGGTGACATCGACGCGCCGCTCGGACAAATCGCGGGCCTCCCCATGCAGGTGGAAAACGTACATGCGGCGCACACTGTCCGTCTGCGATGTCCGTACGTATGATATCCTGCTTGCGGCGGACTAGCTCGCACCGCGCCAAGCGCATATATTGATCGGTGCCGGCATCCTTAGTCTCATTTCCAGTTGCGGCACTCGTTCATTCACTCCACTCTTCACTTTGCATCGACTCTCTCTCTGCCCGACTCTATCCACCTCCGACTCAGCTCTCACAGGCACTCGACACACTCGAAGAGTCATGCGGAGCTCGGCTCCCGCCTGCAGAACCATCGACATGGCCCGCCGTCAAGGCACGGGATCCGCGCCTCCGTCCCGGGGGGTTAACCCTCCCGAGGTCAGATACGTCGCCCATGCTCTTAACACGGGCACGGGACACCGACCGGCACAAAGACTGATACCACCAGCGGAGGCAGCGGCCCCATCGCGGACGGGTCACTCAATGAGAACACCACCAGTAAGGGCACCAACAGCACACGCGGCTGCGGCAGGCATGCCATGACCTGACCCTGCGGCAAGAACACCTCCAACACCAGTGACGGCCACACCAGCAGTGGCTGCGGCCTCACCGCGGCCCAGTCCCGCCGCAGGGACAACCCTGACACGAACCCGAACAACAGCAGCGGCAATCCCACCGCGGTGCAGCCCCGCGGAAAGAACACCAGCACAAGCCACACCACCTGCGGCAAGATCGACAGGCTCGTCGCAACGGAGCCCGGCTATAAGCACACCTCCAACGCGGACCTTCAGGCGCACGGAGCCCGCGGCAGGAGCGACGCAAGCAACAGCAAGAACAGCTGCTACACCGACACCCAGCCCGCGAGATGGGGCCCAGGTACTGACCGCCCCAGCTCCTTCCGCGGCGACGACGGCGCTCTCCCACTCGCCACCAACTTTGTGCGGTAGCCCAATCAGGCAGCCCGCGCATCCCCTGTTGGGCGTAGGAACGGTGATGGAAGGAGCAAGAACGCACCTTGAAGAAAGCTCGGGGGATAGCGGGGAGCAGCCCAAGGCAGCCTTGCTGCTTGAAGTTGTGAGCAGCGTCATGCTCCAACTGCTGGCGGAGGTTCCGGAAGTAATTCGTGCGGAATTCGCGGATTCTCTGTTCGGCAAAATGTGGCAGGTGGTACTGAAGGGAGCGGCAACAGGTGCGCTAGCCCTTGGACTGCAAGAGAGGCAGGTGCAACTGCTGGAGACGGCAGGTGCAGAACGCCTCGTCTTGGCACTGAGGGACATCTTGAGCATCAACCCCAGGCTGGCAAGTGACATGACAGGGGTCGCGGAACTCCCGGACACCGAACGGCCGGATCCATCACTGGAGGCCACTCCAGTGTGGTGGATCAGGGTGCAGAGGGACCAGCGGAGCAGTCCAGAAAGACGCTACGTGCATCTGCTCTAGGAAAGGGCGAGAGCTCTCATCATATACCAGCTGAACGACCAGGGATCGGAGCTCTCATAGGGGAAATCATGGTGGAAGCAGAAGCAGCGGTAGCAGCAGCAGAAGCAGAGGTAGTAGCAGCAGCAGTAGCGCAGGTAACGGCAGCGGCGACAGAGGTAGCAGCAGCAGCAGCAGTAGTGGTGGCAGCCACAGAGGCACAAGTAGCGGCAACAACACAAGCAGCTGTAGAGGCAGCCAGAGTAGAAGCAGTTAGTACAGCGGCAGAGACAGTAGGAGGAACAACGACAGCTAGAGCAGCGGAGAGGCATGTAGCAGCAGAAGAAGGAGAGCAGACGGTGAAAAGGTACAAGGCCAGTGCCAAACGCCACCGCCAGGAGCTGTCTCTTGGCTCCCTCCGGCGGAAGGCACAACTCAAGGCCCAAGTGGCAACGGTGGTGAGGAGAGCCGCGGCGAAAGTCAGCCAGACTAGGGTGGCAGCGGACACCGGCCAAGGCGAGGAGCCGGAGCAGACTTTCCCGGAGGAAACTACTCCCGCCTCAAAAGGGAAAAGGAAGGCGGGCGAGGCAACGGTTGCGGAGCCAAGGAAGCAGAAACAGCCTCAGACACAAGAAGGCTCCAGCTCCAATGTTACCCGCGAGCAGCTGGCGCAAGCCCAGCGGGAGGCCACACAAGCAGCGGAGCTCCTGATGGCAGTCTTCAGCAAGGTCCACATGCCAGCGGAAATGGTGCTGGTTTTGCTGCGCCCTGCCTTGGGTGGAACAGCTGCGGCGGCCGTCCGGAGAGGAGCTGAACAAAGGGGATACGCGGAGAAGGAAGCGACGGTGGCGTTGGTCTCTGAGATCAGTGAATCACCAGGAGAGTCAGAGGAGGAGCAGCCTGTCACACAGAGCGAGGGGCTGCTACGAGCTCCGGGAGTAGCTACGCAGAAAAAGGAGGAGGTGATTGAGCTGCACCGCGCTGGTGGACGCGGCAGGCGGCCAGGTGGGTCCACTAAGACAAGGCTGCGCGACTAGTGGGACAAAGGAGAGCTTCGGGCAGGTTGGGATCCTCCAGTTGTTCCCTGCACCTGACTCATGGGATAGGGAGCCGCCAGTCTATGATGAGGACAACCGCAAGAAGATTGAGGCGATGAAGGCGGAGCAGTATGGGAGGCGAGCGCACGGATTGGTCAACCACCGCGGGCGGCAATGGGCATGCCCCAGAAGCCGCTGAGGCTACCACTTGCTCTGGAGGAACAAGGGAAGCGTTCAGAGGAGGAGGAGGATAGGGAGGTCGCGGAGTGGTTCTGCAAGCGCTGTGAAAGGACGAAGGCTATGCGAGCCGAGGCGCGGTTGAGGGGTTTTGTCGCTGCCTGGCGCGGATGCGATGCGGCCAACCGACGGCTGAACCATGGGCCCATCGAAGAGGGCCACTTGGTGTATCTCCGCCCCTTCCCCAACGCGGGGCGAGGGACAGGAGAACAGCGGGAGGTGTACCACGTGGCCTGCGTCGAGACAGGGCAAGTAAGGCTGGAGGGGCCGGAAGGGTTCAACGACCGCAGTTATCCAGCCACGGAGTTTGTGCTGCTGCCACCAGCGTGGCAAACGCACGTCCCCGGGACGGAAAGTCGCCTACCGCCCCTGGGTTAGCGGAAGGGCTCGCGGGGATGGAGATTGGAGGAGGTGCTAGACGTCTGTGAAGAACAGGTGTCGCAGCAGGAGGAGGAATGGAGCCAGGAACCAGAGGAGGTGGAGGAGGAAGAGTCCGATGTCCGCGAACTGGCCGCAGAGGAGGTGAGGAAGGAACCACGGCGAGAGCAGCCGCGGCGGGAGAATCAGTCAGAGCAGATGGAGCAGCAGGAACGGAGGACAGAAGAGGAGCCTGCGGACGCGCTCGAGCGACAGCTTGAGCGAACCCCGACAGGGGTGATCCAGTAGCCATCCCGGGAGGCACCACTGCAGACTGAGGTACCGATGAGCCCCAAGACCCTGGCCAACTACACTGGCCCATGTGTGTGGTGCAGAAAAAATCTCCCTACTGAGCTACGTCTAAAGGTGGTGTGCCGAGTGTGCGGGAAACCCATACATCAATATGCCGGTGGGGCCTCTAAGACCTGCATCGAAAGAAACCGCACCTGCTTGTGGTGCCTGAGGGGGGCAGCTCAGGAGGAAGTTGCGAAGAAGCGGAAGGAGGAAGAAGGAGCGGGACCCGGTGCTGGGGGAGCACCACTCCGCGGAAGGTGGGACTCAGAAGAGGAGGAGGAAGAGGAGGAAGAAGAGGAAGGAGAGGAGGGGCCCAATGAGCGACGGAGAGGTCCACACACGGTTTTCTGGGGCCACGATGAGACAGTGGTAGGTGCAGGGACGTGTCGCGGTAGACGAGAGGAGGTAGAAGGAACTGGAGGAAAAGAGGTGTGTCCAATGCGGCCAATGGTGGGGAGTGGAGGTGCAGGATTGTGGCGGATGCCTCCGCCAAATTTTCACTGGCTGCCTGGCGTCACCTCGTGACGGACGCAGAGGGCAAAGTAGGGCCGCGGTGTGGAGAAGGTGTATGGAAGAGATCCAAAGGCGATGAGGTGTCCGCAAGGCACCCCGAGTGAACGAGGAAGGGGAGGAGGAAGAGTCGGAAGAGGAAGGAGAAGAGGTACTGGGAGAGGAAAGGCATCGATCCACGGCATGTCCCACATGCCTAAAGGCGGTGCAAGATGAAGGAAGATGCGTTGTCTGCATGAGGCCCGCCCACTGCGAATGCCTGGTGACGGGCAGCTACGCATGGAAAGGCCAATGTCACCAATGTGTGGGTAATGAGCTCCTTGAGACGGACTGCTACCTCAGCTTCACCGCGGAGACCCGGGAACCTGCATGCGCTGCCTGCCGGGAAGGGATGGCGGAGTTTGGGAAGGGATGTGGCATGTGCCTGAAGATGTGCCACCAACGTTGCGGCAAGAGGGGTAAGGAAGGAGTGTGGACCTGTCACCGTTGCCTCGCTAAGCCCAGAAAAGAAGATTGGGGGGCAGAAAATTCCGGGCTGCATTGTTGCGAAGACGGATGCGGGGGGATCGTCACAGGGATGGCATGCCACTTTGAGCATTGCGGAGGATGGGCCCACGCGCAGTGCGCCACAGGGGTGGGAAGGAATGAGGGGGGCAGATGGTGTACCACTGCACCAGTTGCAAGACGTATGAGCGGACCCCACACTGCTCAGCCTGCAAAAGAAGACTGGGCGGAGAGGACATCACTGCAGGAGCCCGATGTGAGGGATGTTAGCTGCATGTGAATCAGGAGTGCTCCGCAAGGTACCAACGAGAGGGTGGAGAGGTGGAGACATATTCCCGTCCCTACCAACACCGGCAGCGGCCAGGACCGCAAGGGAAGTTCACGCGCCTGCTGCGCTGACAAGACGCTAGGACAGAGTCTTTAAAAGGAGGGGGGGGGTCGGGGGCATCAGTGTCAGGCAGAAATCCACCGCATCTCCATAGCAGAAGCGACGCATCCGCGGAAGGGTGTCTGCACGGTCTGGCAGATCCGCGGAGAAGACCTTGCCAGGGATCGGTGAACACCGGAGGATCTGAGCGGGAAGCTGGCTCCCGCAATGAGGTTGCGGTAGAGCGTGGGGTGGCACGGAATCCAGTGGCGGCGGGGGGAAAGATGGTCTGGCGGGAGAGTTTCCGCCAAGGCACCAACGACCAGTGGCGGCCTCTCTACGGCTATTGGAAGAGCATGTCGCGAAGGAGGCGAAAAGAGGAGGGACAGGTGGGGATGAGAGTATGTGGTGGAAAAGGAACATGAACCGAGCCATGGAGAGGTGCAAGTGAAGCAGTAGCGTCGGACGTGCAAGATATCCGTCGGTTGAACCGGATGTCAGGAGGGAGGCGACAGGAGCGCGACCAATCAGAGCACAAGGCTGACAGTGGTGATCAAGGAGGAGGGCCGGGAGAACGCACCGCGGAGGACGAAGATTCAAGGAAGGACACGAAGAATCGCGTGCACGAGCCGCAGTTGAAGAAAGTGACCAGTAGAGGAAATGCAGTGTATGTGTGTGTGTGGGTAAGGACGAGACCCGCGGTGCGTAGCCGCACCGCGTGGAGTCCGAGTAGGAAGAAAGAGGATGTTGTGAGAAGGATGAGACCGACTGCATGTAGACACGCCGTGCGGAGTCCTGAGTAGAAAAGGGCCACAGCAGCAGTAGCATAAGTACAACTCAGTCTTGCATACTCTTCGATGTACTCTGCCAGATTCATCTAAAGACATTCCACCGCTCCCATTGCTCGCTGCCCCACCACTATACCTTCCGCAACTCTAGGCCTGTTGTCCGCGGACTGCGGAGGTTGCGTGCATGAAGAACCGAAAGTCTGAGTGAAGTGAACTGCCGGCGGTGCCTTTGCTTGCACACGTCCACAGAACAAGGGTTCGCCAAAAAAGAGCTGGAAGCCATGCGGTGTGGCAAGGAGTGGAGCGCGGAGTGTCATTCATCAGTGAGGTTCGTGCACAGAAAGTCAATCCTTCCGTCCGCAGAATTGCCAGTAGCTAGGGGTTGGTGTCCCGTGACTCCGCCGCAATCTTTCTTCCTACTTGGACTCCACGCGGTGCGGCTACGCACCACGTGTCTCGTCCTTACCCACACACACACATACACTGCATATCCTCTACTGGTCACTTTCTTCAACCGCGGCTCGTGCACGCGGTTCTTCGTGTCATTCCTTTAATCTTCTTCCTCCGCGGTGCGTTCTCCCGGCCCTCCTCCTTGATCACCACTGTCAGCCTTGTGCTCTGATTGGTCGCGCTCCTGCCGCCTCCCTCTTGACATCCGGTTCAGCCGGTGGATGTCTTGCACGTCCGACACTACTGCTTCACTTCCACATCTCCACGGCTCGGCTCATGTTCCTTTTCCACCGCGGACTCTCATCCCCACCTGTCCCTCCTCTTTTTGCCTCCTTCGCAACAAGCTCTTCCAATAGCCGTAGAGAGGCCGCCGCTGGTCATTGGTGCCTCGGCGGCAACTCTCCCGCCAGACCATCTTTCCCGCCGTCACCACTGGATTCCGCGCCACCCCACGCTCTACCACAACCTCATTGCGGGAGCCAGCTTCCCGCGCAGATCCTCCAGTGTTCACCGATCCCTGTCAAGGTCTTCTCCACAGATTTGCCAGACCACGGAGACACCCTTCTGCAGATCTGTCGCTTCTGCTGCGGATATGCGGTGGATTTCTGCCTGACACTGATGCCCCCAACCCCCCCTTTTTAAGACTCTGCCCCAGAGTCTCGTCAGCGCAGCACGCGCGTGAACTTCCCTTGCGGTCCTGGCCGCTGCCAGTGTTGGCAGGGACGGTAGTATGTCTCCACGCTCACCGCACCATGACACTGATACCCCCAATTTTACTGCGCCTCCAATTATCTCCGCGCAGATACAAGTCCGTGCAGCCCGCAGACCCTACACTTCCCGCTGTAGTCACGGCTCTACGTCGACACGTGGCGGAGTCATGGGGCACCAACCCCTAGCTACTGGCAATTCTGCGGACGGAAAGATTGAGTTTCTGTGCACGAACCTCACTGATGAATGACACTCCGCGGTCCACTCCTTGCCACACAGGAGCCGCCACCGCGTGGCTTCCAGCTCCTCTCCGCGGAACCCTTGTTGCGCGGATGTGTGCAAGCGAAGGCGCCGCCGGCAGTTCACTTCACTCAGATTTTTGGTTCTTCACGCACGCAACCTCTGCAATCCACGGACAACAGGCCTAGAGTTATGGATGGCAGAGTGGTGGGGCAGCAAGCAATGGGAGTGGTGGAATGTCTTTAGATGAGTTTGGCAGAGTACATCGAAGAGCATGCAAGACTGAGTTGCACTCATGCTACTGCTACTGCGGCCCTTTTCTACTCAGGACTCCGCACGGCGTGTCTACAAGCCATCAGTCTCATCCTTCTCACAACATCCTCTTTCTTCCTACTTGGACTCCACGCGATACGGCTATGCACCGCGGGTCTCGTCCTTACCCACACACACACACATACACTGCATATCATCTACTGGTCACTTTCTTCAACCGCGGCTCGTGCACGCAGTTCTTCCTGTCTTTCCTCGAATCTTCGTCCTCCGCGGTGCGTTCTCCCGGCCCTCCACCTTGATCACCACTGTCAGCCTTGTGCTCTGATTGGTCGCGCTCCTGCCGCCTCCCTCCTAACATCCGGTTCAGCCGGCGGATGTCTTGCACGTCCGACGCTACTGCTTCACTTCCACCTCTCCACGGCTCGGCTCATGTTCCTTTTCCATCGCGGACCCTCATCCCCACCTGTCCCTCCTCTTATGCCTCCTCCGTGACAAGCTCTTTCAATATTCGTTGGTGCCTTGGCGGCAACTCTCCCACCAGACCATCTTTCCCGCCGTCGCCACTGGATTCTGTACCACCCCACGCTCTACCGCAACCTCATTGCGGGAGCCAGCTTTCCGCGCAGATCCTCCAGTGTTCACCGATCCCTGGCAAGGTCTTCTCCGCGGATCTGCCAGACCGCAGAGACACCCTTTCGCGCATCCGTCGCTTCTGCTGCGGAGATGGGGTGGGTTTCCGCCTGACACTGATACCCTTAACCTCCCCCTTTTCAAGACTCTGCCCCAGAGTCTCGTCAGTGCAGCAGGCGCGTGAACTTCCCTTGCGGTCCTGGCCGCTGCCGGTGTTGGCAGGGACGGTAGTATGTCTCCACCTCTCCGCCCTCTCGTTGGTACCTTGCGGAGCACTCCTGATGCACATACAGCTGGCACCCCTCACATCGGGCTCATGCAATGATGTCTTCCGCGCCCAGTCTTCTTTTGCAGGTTGAGCAGTGTGGGATCCGCTCATACGTCCTACAACTGGAATAGCAGTACACCATCTGCCCCTCCTCATTCCTTCCCACCCCTGTGGTGCACTGCGCATGGGCCCATCCTCCGAAATGCTCACAGTGGCATGCCATCTCTGTGACGATCCCCCCGTATCCGTCTCCGCAACAATGCAGCCCGGAATTTTCTGCCCCCCAATCTTCTTTTCTGGGCGGAGCAAGGCAGCGGTGACATGTCCACACTCCTTCCTTACCCCTCTTACCGCACTGCTGGTGGCACATTTTCAGGCACATGCCACATCCCTTCCCAAACTCCACCATCCCTTCCCAGCAGGCAGCGCATGCAGGTTCTCGGGTCTCCGCGGTGAAGCTGAGGTAGCAGTCCGTCTCAAGGAGCTTATTGTCCACACATTGGTGACATTGGCCCTTACAGGCATAGCTCCGCGTCACCAGGCATTTGCATTCGGCAGGCCTCGTGCAGACAACGCACCTTCCTTCATCCTGCACCGCCTTTAGACATGTGGGACATGCCGCGGATCCATGCCTTTCCTCTCCCAGTACCTCTTCTTCGTCCTCTTCCGACTCTTCCTCCTCCCCTTCCTCCTTCACTCGGGGTGCCTTGCAGACACCTCATCGCCTTTCGATCTCTTCCGTGCACCTTCTGCATACGCGGCCCCACTTTGCCCTCCGCGCCCTTCACGAGGTGGCGCCAGGCAGCCAGTGCAAATTTGGCGGAGGCATCCACCACAATCATGCACCTCCACTCCCCACCATTGGCCGCATTGGACACACCTCTTTTCCTCCAGTTCCTTCTGCCTCCTCTCTTCTGTCGCGACACGTCCCTCCGCCTACCACTGTCTCATCGTGGCCCGAGAAACCGTGCGTGGACCTCTCCGTCACTCATTGGGCCCCTCCTCTTCTTCCTCTTCTTCCTCCTCTTCCTCCTCCTCTCCTGGGTCCCACCTTCTGCGGGGTGGTGCTTTCCCAGCACCGGGTCCCGCTCCTTCTTCCTCCTTCTGCTTCTTCGCAACTTCCTACTCAGCTGCCCCCCTCAGGCACTGCAAGCAGGTGTAGTTTCTTCCGATGCAGGTCTTAGAGGCCCCGCCGGCGTATTGATGTGCGGGTTTCCCGCACACTCGGCACACCACCTTTAGACGTAGCTCAGCCGGGAGATTTTCTCCGCACCACACACATGGGCCAGTGTAGTTGGCCAGGGTCTTGGGGCTCATCGGTACCTTTGTCCGCGGTGGTGCCTCCCGGGATGGCTGTTGTATCACTACTGCCGGGGTTTGCTCAAGCTGTCGCTCGAGCGCGTCCGCAGGCTCCTCTTCTGTCCTCCGTTCCTGCCGCTCCCTCTGCTCCGGGTGCTGCTTCTGCCGCGGCTGCTCTCGCCGTGGTTCCTTCCTCACCTCCTCCGCGACCAGTTCGCGGACATCGGATTCTCCCTCCTCCACCTCCTCTAGTTCCTGCCTCCATTCCTGCTCCTGCTGCAACTCCTGTTCTTCACAGACGTCCAGCACCTCCTCCACTCTCCATCCCCGCGAGCCCTTCCGCTGTCCCACGGGCGGTAGGCGACTTCCCGTCCCGGGGATGTACGTTTGCCACGCTGGTGGTAGCAGCACAAACTCCGTGGCCGGATAACTGCGGTCGCTGAACCCTTCCGGCCCGTCCAGCCATACTTGCCTTGCCTTGATGCTGGCCACGCGGTACACCTCTTGTGGTTCTCCTGCCTCTCGCCCCGCGTTGGGGAAGGGGCGGAGATACACCAAGTGGCCCTCTTCGATGGGCCCATGGTTCAGCCGTCGGTTGGCCACATCGCATTCGCGCAAGGCAGTGACAGAACCCCTCAACCGCGGCTCTGCTTGCATAGCCTTTGTCCTTTGACAACGCTCGCGGAACCACTCCGCGACCTCCCCGTCCTCCTCCTCCTCCGAACGCTTCCATTGTTCCTTTGGAGCAAGTGGTAGCCCCAGCGGCTTCTGGGGCATGCCCATTGCCGCCCGCGGTGGTTGACCGAAGAGCAGCATGTGTGGTGAGAAGGAGGTTGCACGGCTGGGTGTTATGTTGATGAAGTGTATCGTCTTCTTCAGCTTCTCTATCCAGCTGCTGCCCTCCGCGGTGGCCACTGCTCGCTCCAGTATTTCGTGCACCCGTTCCACTTGCCCCAGGGATTCTGGCCTGTACCGCCCAGAGTGTATGTGGCGGACCCCCGATTCCTTCAGCTCCTCTCTGAAGGCCCCCATGAATTCGGTGCCGTTGTCGCTCAGCACCATGCTGCATCCACCAGAGCGGTAAAAGATCTCCTCGCGGATGAACTTTGCCGCGGTGGCAGAGCTCTTGTTGGGCACAGCGCGGACCCAGAGGTACTTCGTGAAGTGGTCCACCGCTGCGATCCAGTACCGGTTCCCTTGGTCGTGGTGCGTGCGGGGGCCGTGGAAGTCGATAATGATCTTCTCCAGTGGCTCGTCGATGGGGGAGGGTTGGAACAGCAGCTGGTCGTGTGGTGTGGTCTCCCGCGCTCGCTCGCAGGGGGCGAAGTGCTGCACCACCTCCTTGATGAGAGCCGCCAGATTCGGCACATGGACGATGGGCGCCAGACGGTCCTTCACTGCCTGCGTGCCGGTGTGGTGATGGCGGTGGTAGGCCTCCACCACCACCTTCCGCACCGTGGGCGGGGGGACCCAAAAGACGCGCGGAGTTAGTTTCCAGAGGCGGCCATTCTCCCACGCATATTGTTCACATAGACGGGCCAGATCATCCTTCGTCCTTTGGTCGAACTCTACGTCCAGCCGTGTCTCCAGATCCGCGTATAGCTTCTGTGCCTCCGCCTTCTGCTGCTCCTTGCTGCTGGCGCGGAGGAGGATGTGGGCGGTCAGCCAGATCCGCCAGTCCTGCATCTCCATGGGCCCCTTCCTCCCCAATTTTTTTGCACCCGCTTCCCCCGCCTTTCGTTTTGTCTCCGGCACTCTTGCCGGCAGTCCGCGCGCTTGCTTGTTCATACCTGCAAGATCATGCCTAATACATCTGCACTGTGATTGGACACTCTGGCCGTGGCTGACTCGTGTTATGATTCGTAGAAGTTAAAGTCACCTGGTAAACTCTGTGGTCATGGTCAGTGGCACATGCCAACTTTGTCAAGGCATTGTGCAGAATAGCCACAACGAGCCACCAGCATTATACCTTGTTTGCACCTACAAGATCATGCCTAGTGCATCTGCACTATGATTGGACACTCAGACCGTGGCTGACTCGTGTTATGATTAAGAGTAGTAAAAGACGCTTGGATACATTTGTGGTCATGGTCAGTGGCACATGCCAATTTTGTTGAGGCATTACGCACAATAGCTACACCGAGATACCAGTATTGTACCTTGTTTGCACCTGCAAGATCATGCCTAGTAAATATGCTTTGTTATTGGACACTCTTACCGTGGCTGACTTGTGCTATAATCAATAGAAGTAAAAGTCAGTTGGATACATTTGTGGTCATGATCAGTGGCACATGCCAACTTTGTCAAGGCATTGCGCACAATAGCCACACCGAGCCACCAGTACCCTACCTTGTTTGCACCTGCAAGATCATGCCTAGTACATCTATACTGTATTTGGACACTCTGACCGTGGCTGACTTGTGTTATGATCAATAGAAGTAAAAGTCACTTGGATACTTTTGTGCTCATGGTAAGTGGCACATGCCAACTTTGTCCAGGCATTGCGCACAATAGCCATACCGGGCCACCACTATTCTACCTTGTTCATACCTGCAAAGTCATGCCCAGTATATCTGCACTGTGATTGGACAATCTGACCGTGGCTGAATCGTGTTATGATTCATAGCCGTTTCATGTACTTGGTAAACTCTGTGGTCATGTTCAGTGGCACATGCCAACTTTGTCAAGGCATTGCGTACAATATCCGTGCCAAGCCACCGGTTTTTTACCTTGTCTATACCTCCAATGTCATGCCTAGTACATCTGAACTGTGATTGGGCACCCTGACTGTGGCTGACTCGTGTTACAATTCGTAGAAGTTAAAATCAGTTGGTAATCATTGTGGTCATGGTCAGTGGCACATGCCAACTTTGTCAATGTATTGCCCACAATAGCCAAACCGAGCCACCAGTATTCTACCTTGTTTGCACCTGCAAGATCATGCCTAGTACGTTTGCACTGTGATTGCACACTCTGACCGTTGCTGACTCATGTTATGATCAATAGAAGTTAACGTCACTTGGATACACTTGTGGTCATGGTCAGAGGCACATGCCAACTTTTTTAAGGCATTGTGCACAATAACCACACGGAGCCACCAGCATTCTACCTTGTTTATACCAGCGAGGTCATACCCAGTATATCTGCACTGTGAATGGACACTCTGACCGCTGCTGACTCGTGTTATGATTCATAGCCGTTTAAGGTACTTGGTAAATTTGCGGTCATGGTCAGTGGCAGATTCCAACTTTGTCAAGGCATTGCGCACAATAGGCACACCGAGCAACCAGTATTGTACCTTGTTTGCACCTGCAAGATCATGCCTAGTACATCTGCACTGTGACTGGACATTCTGACCGTGGCTGACTTGTGTTATGATCAATTGCCCTTTAAGGTACTTGGTAAACATTGTGGTCATGTTCAGTGGCACATGCCAACATTGTCAAGGCATTGCGCACAATAACCGTGCCAAGCCACCAGTTTTTTACCATGTTTATACCTGCAAGGTCATGCATATTAGACGTACGCTGTGATTTGACACTCTGACCGTGGCTGACTCGTGTTATGATTCATAGCCGTTTAAGGTACTTGGTAAACTTTGTGGTCATGGTCAGTGGCACATGCCAACATTGTCAAGGCATTGTGCACAATAGCTGTTCCAAGCCACCACTTCTTTGCCTTGTTTATACCTGCAAGGTCATGCATATGAGATGTGCGCTGTGATTGGACACTCTGACCATGGCTGACTCGTGTTATGATCAATGGAAGTTAAAGTCACTTGGATACATTTGTGGTAATGGTCAGTGGTACATGCCAACTTTGTCAAGGCATTGCGCACAATAGCCACACCATGCCACCAGTATTCTACCGTGTTTATACCTGCAAGGTCATGCCCAGTATATCTGCACTGTGATTGGACACTCTGACCGTGGCTGACTCGTGTTATGATTCATAGCCATTTCAAGGTACTCGGTAAACTTTGTGGTCATGGTCAGTGGAACATGCCAACTTTGTCAAGGCATTGCGCACAATGCCACACCGAGCCACAAGTATTGTGCCTTGTTTGCACCTGGAAGATCATGCCTAGTGAATCTGCACTGTTATTGGACACTCTGACCGTGGCTGACTTGTGTTATGATCAATAGGAGTAAACGTCACTTGGATACATTTGTGGTCATGGTCAGTGACACATGCCAACTTTGTCAAGGCATTGTGTACAATAGCCATACCGAGTCACCAGTATTCTACCTTGTTTATACCTGCAAAATCATGCCTAATACCGTTGCACTGTGATTGGACACTCTGACCGTGGCTGACTCGTGTTATGATCAATAGGTACTTGGTAAACTCTGTGGTCATGGTCAGTGGCACATGCCAACTTTGTCAAGGCATTGCGAACAATAGCCGTGCCAAGCCACCAGTTTTCTACCCTGTTTATACCTGCAAGGTCATGCATATTAAATGTACGCTGTGATTTGACACTTTGACCGTGGCTGGCTCGTGTTATGATCAATAGAAGTAAAAGTCACTTGGATACATTTGTGGTCATAGGCAGTGGCACATGCCAACGTTGTCAAGACATTGCGCACAATAGCCACACCGAGCAACCAGTATGATACCTTGTTTATACCTGCAAGGTCATGCCCAATGTATCTGCACTGTGATTGGACACTCTGACCGTGGCTGACTCGTGTTATGATTCATAGCCTTTTAAGGTACTTGGTAAACTTTGTGGTCATGGCCAGTGGCAAATGCCAATTTTGTCAAGGCATTGGGCACAATAGCCACACCGAGCCACCACTATTCTACCTCGTTTCTACCTGTAAGGTCATGCCCAGTATATTTGCACTGTGATTGGACACTCTGACCGTTGCTGACTCGTGTTATGATTCATAGCCGTTTAAGGTACCATGTAAACTTTGTGGTCATGGTCAGTGGCACATGCCAACATTGTCAAGGTATTGCGCACAATAGCCACACCGAGCCACCAGTATTCTACCTTGTTTATACCTGTAAGGTCATGCCCAGTATATCTGCACTGTGATTGGACACTCTGACCGTGGCTGACTTGTGTTGTGATTCATAGCCGTTTAAGGTACTTGGTATGTTTTGTGGTCATGGTCAGTGGCAAATGCCACCTTTGTCCATGCATTGTGCACAATAGCTGTTCCAAGCCACCACTTATTTGCCTTGTTTATACCTGCAAGGTCATACATATGAGATGTGCGCTGTGATTGGACACTCTGACCATGGCTGACTCGTGTTATGATCAATGGAAGTTAAAGTCACTTGGATACATTTGTGGTAATGGTCAGTGGTACATGCCAACTTTGTCAAGGCATTGCGCACGATAGCCACACTATGCCACCAGTATTCTACCGTGTTTATACCTGCAAGGTCATGCACAGTATATCTGCACTGTGATTGGACACTCTGACCGTGGCTGACTCGTGCTATGATTCATAGCCGTTTTAAGGTACTCGGTAAACTTTGTGGTCATGGTCAGTGGAACATGCCAACTTTGTCAAGGCATTGCGCACAATGCCACACCGAGCCACAAGTATTGTACCTTGTTTGCACCTGGAAGATCATGCCTAGTGAATCTGCACTGTTATTGGACACTCTGACCGTGGCTGACTTGTGTTATGATCAATAGAAGTAAACGTCACTTGGATACATGTGTGGTCATGGTCAGTGACACATGCCAACTTTGTCAAGGCATTGTGTACAATAGCCATACCGAGTCACCAGTATTCTACCTTGTTTATACCTGCAAAATCATGCCGAATACCGTTGCATTGTGATTGGACACTCTGACCGTGGCTGACTCGTGTTATGATCAATAGGTACTTGGTAAACTCTGTGGTCATGGTCAGTGGCACATGCCAACTTTGTCAAGGCATTGCGAACAATAGCCGTGCCAAGCCACCAGTTTTCTACCCTGTTTATACCTGCAAGGTCATGCATATTACATGTACGCTGTGATTTGACACTTTGACCGTGGCTGGCTCGTGTTATGATCAATAGAAGTAAAAGTCACTTGGATACATTTGTGGTCATAGGCAGTGGCACATGCCAACGTTGTCAAGACATTGCGCACAATAGCCACACCGAGCAACCAGTATGATACCTTGTTTATACTTGCAATGTCATGCCCAATGTATCTGCACTGTGATTGGACACTCTGACCGTGGCTGACTCGTGTTATGATTCATAGCCTTTTAAGGTACTTGGTAAACTTTGTGGTCATGGTCAGTGGCAAATGCCAATTTTGTCAAGGCATTGCGCACAATAGCCACACCGAGCCACCAGTATTCTACCTCGTTTATACCTGTAAGGTCATGCCCAGTATATTTGCACTGTGATTGGACACTCTGACCGTTGCTGACTCGTGTTATGATTCATAGCCGTTTAAGGTGCCATGTAAACTTTGTGGTCATGGTCAGTGGCACATGCCAACTTTGTCAAGGCATTGCACACAATAGCCATGCCAAGCCACCAGTTCTTTTCCTTGTTTATACCTGCAAGGACATGCATATTAGATGTGCAGTGTGATTGGACACTCTGACCATGGCTGACTCGTGTTCTGAGCAATAGAAGTAAAAGTCACTTAAGTACATTTGTGGTAATGGTCAGTGGCACATGCCAGAGATGAACATGCACAGTCACTCTTTATTTTCTTGGTGGTTGCACCCCTTGAAGCGATCTCCGAGATAAAATCTGACACCCCCCTCACATCGGGAGAGGGGTGCAAGCCGTCAATGGTAGGCCGGGGAGTCCTGCTTCTGTGGGGGCACAGCACAGAGAAAGCTCGGGAGGTTTTGGAGGAGGTGGATGCCTCAGCACCAAGTTGTAGAGGGAGGAGAGGAAACCTGGGCGATGCAGCAGTTTGTGAGCAGAGTCAGTGAGTGGAGTGGCAGAAGGGTCAGTAGTAGGGGAGAAGGAAGAGGTTGTCAGTAGTGCGTCAGGGAGTTTAGTAGGGTTATGGTAAGGCAGTGTGGGCTTGTAGTAGGAAGCAGATCGGTTCCGATCACATACCCACATGGTTCTTGGACTTACGCCGTACTTGGGTCTGCGCAGATTGTGGGCGGTGACAACTCCGCGGAGGCAGGTAGTCCACATCTGCGAGGTCATGTGGTGCATTTGCATGAAGCAGTCTGCTTCCTTCTGTGGGCGGTTAATGAGGAGTTTACCGTGGGCGGGGGCTGTGGTTAGCAGTGTTCCGTGGGTCATGCAGTAGTCTGTGAGAAAGCTATGAAGTGGTGCATGAGTAGTGTTGTAGAGGATGAGACGGGGAGGTCTCTCAAAGTGCTTGGTCTGTTATCGGAGCCAGTCCCTGAGCGCCGGGACCGCTCCGCCAAGGGTGCAAAGAGAGAGAAAAGTGCAGTGCTGTGAGAAGTGATCATGAATGAAGAGGAAGTGATTGTGGCGGGCAGTAGAGTATGAGGATGGAGGTTGAACGAGGGCGATGTGGAGAGAGTCAAAGCTGTAGAGAGAGGCATGAGAGGAGAGAGGAGGAGAGGAGGACACGGTGTACATCTCAAGACCATACTCCTCAGATCCAATCTCAGTCACAGACTCGACTACTCCTAACATAACAGTATTGTTAGGAGCAGGATTGGCAGTAGCAGGGATGGAAGGAGAGGGAGGAGCTTCCACGTTGTTGGCTGGGGTTGAACGCAAGCTTAAGCTTCCCATCCGGTTGTAGTAGCGCTGACGGAGCTCTTCCGCCCAGTTGGGTTGATTGCCATAGGACTTGCCGGGGTTCTGGTCCAGCCATTCGTTGGTGGCGCGGTGATCGCAGACGTGCGGCGAGTGGTTGCGGCGGCTACACTTGGTCCCTTTGAGCGGACCGTGGCAGATGGTGTAGGAGCAGACTGGAAAGCGGTTGATCATGCGGCTGTCAGTAGTTGCGGCCATGGTTTCGAAGGCATTGGTGGCGATGGTGGTCTCGCGTGCTTGCTTGGCAACGTAGTCCTGTTCTGCGGCCATGAGCCTGGGGTTGATGACGGCGATGGTCAGTTGGTTAACAGGCAGTTGCAGCAGAATTTGACGAATGATATCATACTGACCCGGGAGGCCATTGATGATGCCGGTGCAAACGACAGCATGAGGGAGGTCAATTTTCATTTCCTTGAGGTCACGAGCAATGGTGGTGACGGCTGCAATGTAGCTGCCCATGTTGGTGTGGGCGGCGAAGGGCACGAAGAAGATTGACATGATTTTGATGCCGCAGGTAGTGGAGGTGTTGTTGCTGAAGCGGTCTTTGAGGGCCTTCCAGACCTCATGGGTCTTGGAACCGAGGGTGCGAATGTCTTCATGAAGCTCAAGAGAGGAGGTGGTCATGATTGTCATGAGGGCGGTGCTGTTGGCGACTTCCCAAGAGGCATGAGAGATGGTGGATGCAGAGACGACTCCAACGGGAGCGGAAGACGAGGAAGAACTTTGACTATGATTCGACACAGACCCCCCGGAAGGGTTGTTTCCTGATGTGGCGGCAGTTGAGGCAGATGCGGTATAGCCGGCGGTGATAGGTGGTTCAACTCCAGTATCAGTGTTGGTGAGGAGGTGACTGAGGGTGACTCCCTCAACCTTCAGAGTCCCAAAGAAGAGTGACACCGAGTAGCTCCACAGCTTGTAGTTGCTGGTCCCATCGGGCTTCACAGTGAGCTTGGGGAGACCAGAGAGAGTGAGGGCGGAGGCCATGATGCAGTTGACGTGGAGGCAGTGATGAAGTGACGAGCGGCGGCTCGGGACAGCGGTGCGAGGCGGCAACACGACCAGGGGACGGCTGCTGGTGAGGAGGAAGAGCAACTGAAACAAGCGGCGGCGTGAAACACTAATGCGGAGGAAGATGAAACGGATGTAGGGAGAGAACCACGTGTGCGGTCGGCAGAGGTGATGGAGGAGCGGAAAAGCTGCTGCTGATGTGGAGGAGTGAGCGCAGGGGCGGAACCTCGTGCGCGATCGGCAGAGGTGATGGAGGAGCGGAAAAGCTGCTGCTAATGCGGAGGAGTGAGCGCAGGGGCGGAACCTCGTGCGCGAAATCACCAAGAGGACATGGAGTGGTGCTGCCACAACACCTTGGTCTGAAGAAGCGCTGCCACCGCAGTTCTTCTGGCCACCACAGTTCTTCGAGGCGAAGGAGTTCGACAAGAGTGGGTGCGGCCGATGGCGGCGAGCACGACAGAGCCAGGGGTGTTACTTGAGCTCTGATACCATGTCAGAAGATTGCAAGTGATGCCGTAGAGTGGACGCGGTCGTGGAGACGAGCGCTTCAATTGTGGACAGAAGCACGAACAAAGGCGAAGCAGAAACGGCACAAGAAGGTCGGAACGGAAGCGGATGATGAAACAGGATGATAAGGAGAGGCCTGGGCACAGCACCAAAGGTGCGAGCGCTGAGATATTTGCAAGAAGGGAGTGGACGCAACACTTTGAAGGAAGGACAAAGCATCCTTGAAGGTGCAGGCGTTGCTGACGTATGAGTGACGTTTAGCAGAAGTGAGAGGGCGCACTGCGAGAGCACGGACGCTGAGCTAAGATTGAAGGCAAGAGGGACTGGAGGCGGCCCAAAGGGTGAGCCTGAAGGATAGTCCAATGGATTGATTATTAAAATGAATACAAGGACTATAAATAGCTACTTCTAGACTAGCGCGCTTCGGTGAGCGGGCACAAGAGTAAAGTGGCGACTCGGGCAAGAGAGAGAGGAGGAGCGCCTCGAGACCATGATTCGGCTTTGCTAGCCGTACGAATAGAGGAGTGACGTGCGCAGGATCAATCTCCGACGGTGTGTGCGCCTTGATCTTTGTAGTATGGGACCGTTGGTTTGGTAGTGGCGAGATTCGCACGATTGTCGGTCGTGAGACCGTTTGGTCTTTGGTCGTGTACCTCCGGAGATGAACCTACACAATCACTCTTTATTTTCTTGGTGGTTGCACCCCTTGAAGCGATCTCCGAGATAATATATGACAGAGTCCGCCACGATCAGAGTGTCCAATGACAGTGCAGATGTACTGGGCATGATCTTCCAGGTGCAAACAAGGTAGAATACTGGTGGCTCGGTGTGACTATTGTGTGCAATGCCTTGACAAAGTTGGCATGTGCCACTGCCCATGACCACAAAGTTTACCAAGTGACTTTTACTTCTACGGATCGTAACACGGGTCAGCCACAGTCAGAGTACCCAATCACAGTTCACATCTAACATGCATGACCTTGCAGGTATAAATAAGGTAAAAAACCGATGGCTTGGCACGGCTACTGTACGCCATGCCTTGACAAAGTTGGCATGTGCCCCTGACCATGACCACAAAGGTTACCAATTACCTTAAATGGCTATGAATCATAACACGAGTCAGCCGCATTCAGAGTGTCCAATCACAGTGCAGATATACTGGGCATGACCTTGCAGGCATAAACATGGTAGAATACTGGTGGCTCGGTGTGTCTATCCCGCGCAATGCCTTATCAAAGTTGGCATGTGCCAATAACCATGACCACAAATGTATCCAAGTGACTGTAACTTCTATTGATCGTAACACGAGTCAGCCACGGTCAGAGTTCCCAATCACAGTGCACATCTAATGTGCATGACCTTTCAGATATAAACAAGGTAAAACACCGGTGGCTTGGTACGGCTATTGTGCGCAATGCATTGACAAATTTGGCATGTGTCACTGACCATGACCACAAAGATTACCAAGTGACTTTGACTTCTACGAATCGTAACATGAGTCAGCCACAGTCAGAGTACCCAATCATAGTGCACATCTGATATGCATGACCTTGCATATATAAAACAAGGTAAAAAGCCGGTGGCTTGGCACGGCTATTGTGCGCAATGCCTTGACAAAGTTGGCATGTGCCACTGACTATGACCACAAATGTATCCAAGTGACTTTTACTCCTATTGATCATAACACGAGTCAGCCACGGTCAAAGTGTCCAATCACACTGCAGATGTACTAGGCATGATCTTGCAGGTGCAAACAAGGTAGAATATTGGTGGCTCGGTGTACCTGTTGTGCGCAATGCCTTGACAAAATTGGCATGTGCCACTGACCATGACCACAAATGTAACCAAGTGATTTTTACTTCTATTGATCATAACACAAGGCAGCCACGGTCAGAGTGTCCAATCACAGTGCAGATATACTAGGCATGACCCTACAGGTATAAACAAGGTAGAATACGGGTGGATCAGTGTGGCTACTGTGCGCAATTCCTTGACAAAGTTGGCATGTGCCACTGACAATGACCACAAATGTATCCAAATGACTTTTACTTCTATTGATCATAGCAGGAGTCAGCCACGGACAGACTGTCCAATCAGAGTGCAGATGTACTGGGCATAATATTGCAGGTATAAACAAGGTATAATACTGGTGGCTCGGTGTGGCTATTGTGCGCAATGCCTTTACTAAGTTGGCATGTGCCACTGACCATGACCACAAATGTATCCAAGTGACTTTTACTTCTATTGAACTACATAAGTTAGCCACGGTCAGAGTGTCCAATCACAGTGCAGATATAGTGGGCATGACCTTACAGGTATAAAAAAGGTAGAATACTGGTGGCTCGGTGTGGCTATTGTGCGCGATGCCTTGACGAAGTTGGCAAGTGCCACTGACCATGACCACAAAGTTCACCAAGTACCTTAAACGGCTATGAATCATAACACGAGTCCGCCACGGTCAGAGTGTCCAATCATAGTGCAAATATACTGGGCATGACATTGAAGGTATAAACAAGGTAGAATACTGGTGGCTCGGTGTGGCTATTGTGCGCAATGCCTTGACAAAGTTGACATGTGCCACTGACCATGACCACAAATGTATCCAAGTGACTTTTACGTCTACCAATAGTAACTTGAGTCAGCCACAGTCAGAGTGCCCAATCACAGTGCAGATGTACTAGGCATGACCTTGCAGGTATAGACAAGGTAAAAAACTGGTGGCTTGGCACGGCTATTGTACGCAATGCCTTGACAAAGTTGGCATGTGCCACTGACCATGACCACAAAGTTTACCAAGTACCTTAAACGGATATGAATCATTACAAGAGTCAGCCACGGTCACAGTATCCAATGACAGTGCAAATATACAGGGCATGACCTTGTCGGTACAGACAGCATAGAATACTGGTGGCTTGCTGTGGCTATTGTGCGCAATGCCTTGACAAAGTTGGCATATGCCACTGACCATGACCACAAATGTATCCAGGTGACTTTTACTTCTATTGATCATGACACGAGTCAGCCACGGTCAGAGTGTCCAATCATAGTGCATTTGTACTAGGCATGATCTTGCAGGGACAAATAAGGTAGAATACTGGTGGCTCGGTGTGGCTATTGTGCACAATGCCTGGAGAAAGTTGGCTTGTGCCACTGACCATGACCACAAATGTATCGAAGTGACTTTTACTTCTATTGATCATAACACAAGTCAGCCACGGTCAGAGTGTCCAATCATAGTGCAGATGTACGAGGCATGATCTTTAAGGTGCAAACAAGGTAGAATACCCTGGCTCGGTATGGTTATTGTGCACAATGCCTTGAGAAAGTTGGCATGTGCCACTGACCATGACCATAAAGTTTACCAAGTGACTATAACTTCTACGAATCGTAACACGAGTCAGCCACAGTCAGAGTGCCCAATCACAGTGTACATCTAATATGCATGACCTTTGCAGGTATAAACAAGGTAAACCGGTTGCTTGGCACGGCTATTACGTGCAATGCCCAGACAATGTTGGCATGTGCCAAAGACCATGACCAAAAATTTTACCAAGTACCTTAAACGGCTATGAATCATAACACAAGTCAGCCACGATCAGAGTGTCCAATCACAGTGTAGATATACTGGGCATGACCTTGGAGGTATACAAAAGGTAGAATACCGATGGCTCGGTATGGCTATTGTGCGCAATGCCTTGACAAAGTTGGCATGTTCCACTGACCATGACCACAAATGTATCCAAGTGACTTTTACTTCTATTGATCATAACACGAGTTAGACATGGTCAGAGTGTCCAATCGCAGTGCAGATGTACTAGGCATAATCTTGCAGGTACAAAAAAGGTAGAATACTGGTGGCTCGGTGTGGCTATTGTGCACAATGCCTTGACAAAGTTGGCATGTGCCACTGACCATGACCTCAAATGTATCCAAGTGACTTTTACTTCTATTGATCAAACCACAAGTCAGCCACGGTCAGAGTGTCCAATCACAGGGCAGATGTACTAGGCATGATCGTACAAGTACAAACAAGGTAGAATACTTGTGGCTCGGTGTGGCTATTGTGCGCAATGCCCTGACAAAGTTGGCATGTGCCACTGACCATGACCACAAAGCTTACCAAGTGTCTGTAACTTCTACGAATCGTAACACGAGTCAGTCACAATCAGAGCGCCCAATCACAGTGCACGTCTAATATGCATGACCTTGCAGGTATAAACCAGGTAAACCGGTGGCTTGGCACGGCTATTGTGCGCAATGCATTGACAATGTTGGCATTTGCCACTGACCATGACCACAATGTTTACCAAGTACCTTAAACGGCTTTGAATCAAAACACGAGTCAGCCACGGTCAGAGTGTCCAATCACAGTGCACATCTAATATGCATGACCTTGCAGGTACAAACAGGAAAAAAAAACTGGTGGCTTGGCACGGCTATTGTGCGCAATGCCTTGACAAAGTTGGCATGTGCCACTGACCATGACAACAAAGTTTACCAAGTGACATTAACTTCTACAAATCATAACACGAGTCAGCCACAGTCAGAGTGCCCAATCACAGTTCAGATGTACTAGGCATGACCTTGCGTGTATAAACAAGGTAGAATACTGGTGGCTTGGCATGGCTATTGTGCGCAATGCCTTGACAAAGTTGGCATGTGCCACTGACCATGACCACAGAGTTTACCAAGTACCTTAAACGACTATGAATCATAACACGAGTCAGCCACCGTCAGAATGTCCAATCACAGTACAAATATACTGGGCATGACCTTACAGGTTTTAACAAGGTAGAATACTGGTGGCTCGGTGTGGCTATTATGTACAAGGCCTTGACAAAGTTGGCATGTGCCACTGACCATGACCACACATGTATCCACGTGACTTTTACATCTATTGATCATAACATGAGTCAGCCACGGTCAGAGTGTCCAATCACAGTGCAGATATACTAGACATGATCTTGCAGGTTCAAACAAGGTAGAATACTGGTGGCTCAGAATGACCACAAAGTTTACCAAGTGACTTTAACTTCTACAAATCGTAACACGATTCAGCCACAGTCACTGTGCCCAATCACAGTTCAGATGTCCTAGGCATGACCTTACAGGTAAAACAAGATACAAAACTGGTGGCTTGGCAAGGCTATTGTGCGCAATGCCTTGACAAAGTTGGCATGTGCCACTGACCATGACCACAAAGATTACCAAGTACCTTAAACGGCTATAAACCATAACACGAGTCAGCCACGGTCAGAGTGTCCAATAACAGTGTAGATATACTGGGCATGACCTTACAGGTATAAACAAGGTAGAATACTGGTGGCTCGATGTGGCTATTATGTGCAAGGCCTTGACAAAGTTGGCATGTGCCACTGACCATGACCACAAATGTATCAAAGTGACTTTTACTTGTATTAACCATAACACGGGTCAGCCACGGTCAGAGTGTCCAGTCACAGTGTAGATATAGTAGGCATGATCTTGCAGGTGCAAACAAGGTAGAATACTAGTGGCTCGGTGTGGCTATTGTGCGCAATGCCTTGACAAAGTTGGCATGTGCCACTGACCATGACCACAAAGTTTATCAAGTGACTTTAACTTCTACGAATCGTAACACGAGTCAGCCACAGTCAGAGTGCCCAATCACAGTTCAGATGTACTAGGCATGACCTTGCAGGTATAAACAAGGTAAAAAACCGGTGGCTTGGCACAGCTATTGTGCGCAATGCCTTGACAAAGTTGGCATGTGCCACTGACCATGACCACAAAGTTTACCAAGTGACTTTAACTTCTACGAATCGTAACACGAGTCAGCCACAGTCAGAGTGCCCAATCACAGTTCAGATGTACTAGGCATGACCTTGCAGGTATAAACAAGGTAAAAAACCGGTGGCTTGGCACAGCTATTGTGCGCAATGCCTTGACAAAGTTGGCATGTGCCACTGACCATGACCACAAAGTTTACCAAGTACCTTAAACGGATATGAATCATAACACGAGTCAGCCACAGGCATAGGGACCAGTTTCCGTGCAGATGTACTGGGCATGACCTTGCAGGTATAAACAAGGTACAATACTGTTGGCTCGGTGTGGCTATTGTGCGCAATGCCTTGACAAAGTTGACATGTGCCACTGTCAATGACCACAAATGTATCCAAGTGACTATACATCTTTTGATGATAACACGAGTCAGCCACGGTCAGAGTGTCCAATCAGAGTGCAGATGTGCTAGGCATGATCTAGAAGGTTCAAACAACGTAGAACACTGGTGGCTCGAAATGGCTATTGTGCGCAATGCCTTGAGGATGTTGGCATGTGCCACTGACCATGACCACAAAGTTTACCAAGTGATTTTAACTTCTACGAATCGTAACACAAGTCAACCACGGTCAGAGTGCCCAATCACAGTGCACATCTAATATGCATGACCTTGCAGGCATAAAGAGGGTACAAAAAACCGGTGGCTTGGCACGGCTATTGTGCGCAATGCCTTGACAAAGTTGGCATGTGCCACTGACCATGACCACAACGTTTACCAAGTGACTTTAACTTCTACGAATCGTAACACAAGTCAGCCACAGTAAGAGTGCCCAATCAAAGTTCAGATGTACTAGGCATGACCTTGCAGGTATAAACAAGGTAAAAAACCGGTGGCTTGGCACGACTATTGTGCGCAATACCTTGACAAAGTTAGCATGTACCACTGACCATGACCACAAAGTTTACCAAGTACCTTAAACGGCTATGAATCATAACACGAGTCAGCCACGCGCAGGGTGTCCAATCATAGTGCAGATATAGTGGGCATGACCTTGCAGGTATAAACAAGGTAGAATACTGGTGGCTCGGTGTGGTTATTGCGCGCAATGCCTTGACAAAGTTGGCATGTGCCACTGACCATGACCACAAATGTATCCAAGTGACTTTTACATCTATTGATCATAGCACGAGTCAGCCACGGTCAGAGTGGACTCGGATTTGCGGGACACGAGAAGACTCGGATTTGCGAGTCTGAGACTCGGACCCGCGAGTCCCTGACTTGCGAGTCTATTCTCCTGGATTTGCGAGTCTGGTGAGCAAGAATTGCGAGTCTGGTGCATCATCTCATAAAAAAGGGTTGTCTTGCGAGTCTATTCATGTAATTTATAATTATCCCCTCTTTGTCATCGTTGTCTCATTGTAGAAGGTCAAGGTGAGTTTTGCGAGTCCAGGTCGGTTGCGGACCCTGGATTTGGACTTGCGAGTCTGGGTCCGGACTCGGATTTGCGAGTCCGACTTGCGAGTCGCGGATTGTGGCTTACAGCCTTGGCAAACTGTAAGTCTCCCGTGTCGCCGCATAATCGACCGGCGCTGGTCCTTGCATGAGCACCGTGCGGTGCACGGCGCCTTTGTTGTCCACCTCCGGGGCGGGTCGCCGTAGCTACAGTGGCCCACCAATACGTCGACCTGCACAGGAAAGAGCACGCGTTGAGTCCTCCTCTCGTAGTCAGGTGAGCTCTTGTTGGTAGCGTCGATATGCTCGATACGCCTTGGCCCACTCTTCAGCCACCTCCGTAGCACGCCGTCCGACATCCCGCGCGACCTCCTGCCAGCTCTCCACGCGGCGGGGCTCCTCGTCCCGGGGAAGTCTCTGCAGCCACGGTTGCCAGATTTGCTCTGAGGCTCCGCCTGCGGGATGGTGCGCCCACTGCATCACTCCCAAAACCGTCCGAGCTCCAAGTCGATGGGGAATATTGCAGCAGCTACAGATGGCGTAGAAGGTCACCGGGGAATCTCGGGGACCACGCCTGGAGTTCAGAGGCTGGTGCTCTAGGGGGAACTCCGCTCTCATCAAGCCAGCCGCGGGCTGCCTTCCTTTCCTCTTGGCAGGTCTAGTCGGCGCATGTTGTCCGCCGCAATATCTTTCCTTGTGCTCCGTCACTCCCCGGGATCGAACTGCCCTCCTTGCAATTTTCTTTTCCTCGCTCGAGCAGTCGTTAGATGATTCGTCGACCTTCCCCTCCCCTTTCTCCTCTTGAACCCGGGTCCGAGCTCCCCTTCTCTCATTGTCCGGTGGATGAACGAAACACCATTAACACCGTTATACCCTACCCCCGCAAAACAAGCTGGACGTCCCCGTCCATCCGTCCCTCCTCTTGGTTTCGTTCATCCCATCCTTTCCATCCGCCTGGTCATTCGCCGTGTGACTAACACTCTCGTCCTCTCTCCAGTGGAGTCTCCCCTTCCCCTTTGTCCGGTGAAGAATACTCCTCCTCTGCCCATCTCGTCCTCTCCACTTCTTCCAAATCCCGATGGAGCCCTTCTTGCTGTATCCCCTCATTCTACGCCTTGGGGCTCCGCCGTGGGGTTACCGTGCGTTGTCCTTCCCTGGACCCTCTTTACTGCTGCTCCTGCAGACGCCGCGCCACTTCCATCTGCTCCGTTTGCACCCTCCTTCTTGCATCGTCACTCTCTTTGCATGGCATACAGAGCGGTCCATGGAGTCCCGTTTGCGCGTTGTTGTACCGACGAGCACATGCAAGGTGCACCCGCTCGTGGCAGCTGATGCAGTGCCATCTACGGATCCGCACTGGGCCCCTGCAGGTGGCACATGGCTCACTTCACGATCTTGTATACCGGAGGCACTGATACAACGAAATGTGCCCTCCATGGTGCAGCTTCCTCTCCCCCACCTTCTTCACACATTCGCTGTACGAGAAGCAGGTACACTTCTCGCACCACGGAGTTAATCCTCTCAAATCCCTGAGGCAGCTGGGGCAGCCTCCTTCCACCGTGCCAGTGCGTGGTCGTGTCCAGCAGCTGCTACAGTTATCCCGTCCTTCCTCATTGGTTTTAGTGTAGGCAGCGTGTGCCGCCCTTTTGCAAAAGTCGCATTTCCCATGAGGCGCCTCCAGCGGTCTTCTGCAACCACAACACACAATGCCTGTCACGGCGTTGTGTTCCTGCTCGAGCATGCTTCTCACCTCCGTGGAGATTCCCTGCCTGACCTTCTGGCAGGGCAAGCACAACCACCCCTTTTCCGCATCCACCATTCCACATTCCTGGTGCGTGTGACGCGTGCCACGCCCGCACTGCCTGGCAGGTAGGCGTATCCTCCTTTCACACCATGGGCAACTACCCGCACGCGGTGTCTTTCTTTCTCCGTGTTCCTCTTCCGCACCTATGCCCCTCGTCTTCCCTTCTTCCACTTTCGGATCCCTGATCCATGCTCGTTCTCGTCCCGCTCCTGCTCCGGCATCCCTACTCGCTCTTCCTCGCCCCGTCCCCGCTTCAATCGCAGGCCCCTGCTGCCCCTCTCTCCTTCCTTGCTGCGTTAATGATTCCGCACCTGCGCTGCGTGGAGGTCGTATCATCCCCTCGTCTCCCCCGGCTGCCGCCCTTCGTGCTCCTTGGTGTGCCTCGCGCGCCCCTCTTGACGTTGATCCCCTATTCTACAAGAACTGGCGGGGGTCTCTCTCTGCTCCTCGATCCCTCTATTGCCTTCCCGGGGTTATGGGATGGTTCTATCGACGCACCGGTGCATGATCGGCTGGAGCTCGGGGATGCCCCATTGTCTTGGGGCGCCCAGGTGTCCTGACATGTTCTCCGACCTCATCTCCTCATCCATGCTGGTGCCCCCTTGGTACACCTGGTCTGTCAGGGTGTCAGGAAGGCCGATCATTCGCCGGAGGTGGAAGGGATTGGAGTGGTAATTTTGGTCCTTGTGGGGCTGGGGGTTGTGGTGCTGCCGGTGGTGGTTGGTCTATCAAGAGGCACCACTGAGGCGTCACTGCCAATGCCTCATTTACCATTGCCAGCACCTTCCTTCTTACTTCAGGAACATCCCTGTTCCCTAGCGCCCTCGTGGCCAAGACCGCCTTCCGAGCCGCCACTCCCTCTTGTCCAGGCAATGCCACCGCATTGCGGTAGAGTTGTTCCACTGTGTTGGAACCTGCATATGAGCGTGGTGCCGTCCGATCTCCCGCGTCCTGACCTTCTTCTCTCCGCTGCTTCTGATCCCGTGCCCTGGCCTCGAGGATTCACAGCCTTGCCACGCATTTCTCGCAGTGATGTCCCACTCCTGGCAGCATTTTCCCACATGGCCGATGGAGCGGCTGATGGCATCCTTCACACCACTCGCTGGAGCCATAATTGTCACACTCAGTGCAGCGCAGGTGCCACTCCACTTCCGCCGCTCGCCTATCTTCCTTTCCCCGTTCCACTCTCTCCTTCCGCATCCTCTCTTTCAGTCGCGGAGCACAGGCTGGGCAGACATGCACTGCTCTCTGTTGCAGTAGCTCCTCCTCCCCGCAGATGTAGTGGAGGGCCACCCTGCAGTTGAAGCACCGCTTCTTTTGCGTCCTCACCGGCCGCTTGCACTTTCCGCACTCCTTTGTCTCTTCTACCCCAGGCGCACTTGGCCCAGCAGCCTGTCCACCCTCTCTGCCGACCTCCTGCTCTTCTTCCACCAGCCTCCGGATACAACCCTTGCAATGCTTTCCCAACCCCGGAATCTCCATCCTGCACTTGGGATGGAGTGGTGGTTTACATTCATAGCACCAATTTGCTTCCGTGCGGGCGTGTGGCTTTCCGCAGACCTCACACCTCTCAATCCACCGCTTCGGAGTAGGTTTGCTCTTCCTCCTGTCCTCTTTGTCCGCCGTTTGGTGCATGAGGGGTGCAAACTTCTTGCAGTCGACCACCTTTTGGCAGATCCGTATCTTTGGGTCATGGCAGGCTGCGTGAACCAGATGTCTATACACATAACAACGGAACAACGTGGTGACGTCCATTAGCTCTTCACAGTTGCCGCATGGCTCCTTCTCGTCTTGCGGCACACTGGATCTTCAGGCTGTAGCTTCGAGCGGGCCCTCTCCTCCTCCCTTTCTTTTTGCAGTTCCTCCTCACTGTCAATTCCCATGTTCTCCTTCAGACTTGCTGCACAGACCTCACACATTTTCATGTCGTACATGATATCGAGGTCCAAGTCATAGCATGCCAACTGGAGGCTGGCCCTACATCCTTCACACACAACCTCTCCCTTTTCAGCGACCGGGTGTTTGCACGTTGCACAAAGTTGCGGAGCCGCATGCTCCTCTTCTTCGTCATCCTGGTGAATCGTCTCAATACTTACTTCAAGCTCTTCTTGGCAACGCCCTTCCTCTCCTTGCGCTGGTGCTGGCCCCATTGCTGCTCCCAGCCGAGAACTGGTTGGCCACAGGAACCTATCATCAGGGGGAAGTGGCTCCTACCTCACATGAGGGGCGTGGAGCAAACTGCACTGCTCTTCATGTTCCGGTGGAGGTTCTCCTCCCTCTTCTCGTTTCTCCGCCCCCCTCCGTTGCTTCTTTTCTCCCGTGCGACTTCTCCAGGGCCCTTTTCGCTTCTTCTTTCGTTACTCCTCCAGCTGATTCTCCGCCATTACTGCCGCTGCTAGTGGTGCCGGTGACTCGTGCGCTGTGCCGGGTCTTGCGACCACAGATGGTGGAAGCTTCTGTGCCTGCTTTCCTACTGCTGCTGCTGGTGGCGCCTGCACCTCCGGCGCTGCGCTAGGTGCAGCTGCTGCAGGTGGCAGCACCTCTTGTGCCTGCTGCTCTGCTGCTGCTGCTGGTGGCGCCTGCGCCTTGGGCGCCGCGCCGGGTGTAGCTGCTGCAGGTGGTAGTCCCTCCTGTGCCTGCAGCTCTGCTACTGCTGCTGGTGGCGCTTCCGTCTGGGGCGCCGTGCCGACTGCAGCTGCTGTAGATGACAACATCTCATATGTCCGCTACTCTGCTGCTATTGCTGGTGACGCCTCCGTCTGGGGCGCCACGCCAGGTGCAGCTGCTGCAGGTGGAAGACCTCTTGTACCCGCTGCTCTGTTGCTGCTGCTGGTGGCGCCTGCGCCTAGGGCGCAATGCCGGGTGCAGCTGCTGTAGATGGCAGTACCTCCTATACCCGCTGCTCCGTTGCTACTACTGGTGGCGCCTCCGTCTAGGGCGCCGTGCCGGGTACAACTGCTGTAGATGACAGCATCTCTCGTGTCCGCTGCTCTGCTGTTGTTGCTGGTGGCGCCTCCATCTGGGGTGCCGCGCCAGGTGCAACTGCTGCAGGTGGCAGCACCTCCTGTATCCACTACACTGCTGCTGCTGCTGGTGGCGCCTGTACCTCGGGCGCTACACCAGGTGCAACCGCTGCAGGTGGCAGCACCTCGTGTACCCACTGCTCCGCTGCTGCTGCTGGTGGCGCCTGCACCGGGGGCGCCGCGCCGGGTGCAACCGCTACAGGTGGCAGCACCTCCTGTGCCCGCTGCTCCTCTGCTGCTGGTGGTGGTGACTGCGCCTGGGGCGCCACGCCGGGTGCAACTGCTGCAGATGGAAGCACCTCCTGTGCCCGCTGCACTGCTGCTGCTGCAGGTGGCGCCTGCGTCTGGAGCGTTGCGCCGGGTGCAGCTGCTGTAGGTGGCAGCACCTCCTGAACCCAGTGCTCTGTCGCTGCTGCTGGTGGCGCCTGCGCCTGGGGCGCAACGCTGGGTGCAGCTATTGCAGATGGAAGCACCTCCTATACCAACAACTCCGCTGCTACTGCTGGTGGCGCCTGCACTGGGGGCGCCGCGCCGGGTGCAACCGCTGCAGGTGGCAGCACCTCCTATGCCCGCTGCTCCTCTGCTGCTGCTGGTGGTGCCTGCGCCTAGGACGTCACGCCGGGTGCAGCTGCTGCAGATGGAAACACATCATATGCCCGTTGCACTGCTGTTGCTGCTGGTGGCGCCTGCGTCTGGAGCGCTGTCGGGTGCAGCTGCTGCAGGTGGCAGCACCTCCTGAACCTGCAGCTCTGCCGCTGCTGCTGGTGGCGCCTGCGCCTGGGGCGCAACGCCGTGTGCAGCTGCTGCAGATGGCAGCACCTCCTGTACCCGCTGCTCCGCTGAAGCTGCTGGTTGCGCCTGCGCTGGGGGCGCCGCGCCGGGTGCAACCGCTGCAGGTGGCCGCACCTCCTATACCCGCTACTCTGCTGCTGCTGCTGGTGGCGCCTGCGCCGAGGGTGCCGCGCCTGGTGTAACTGCTGCAGGTGGTAGCACCTCCTGTGCCCGCTGCTCTGCTGCTGCTGCTGGTGGTGCCTGCACCTGGGGCGCCACACCGGGTGCAGCTGCTGCAGATGGTAGCACCTCCTGTGCCCGCTACTCCGGTGCTACTGCTGGTGGCGCCTGCGCCAGGGGCGCCGTGCCGGGTACAACTGCTGCATGTGGCAGCACCTCCTGTGTCCGCTGCTACGCTACTGCTGCTGGTGGTGCCTGCGCCTGGGGCGCCACTCCGGGTACACCTGCTGCAGATGACAACACCTCCCATGCCCGCTGTTGGAGTCTCCCAGTGCGTGCTCTGGATGAGCGCAGACCGCGTTTAGGGTTTGCTTCCATCCATGCGGGGTGATCATCCGCCGTACATGGTAGGCTCGGGGCGTGTGGCCATTGCAGTGGCCTCTGTTGCTTGGCATGCGGTACCCTGTCTGACGCGGGCCCACGGAGAGGCATCTGTTGCCGGGCCTCTGGTTCGGTTCCTGGTGTTGGCTCCTTAGGGGTCCGGGGTCGCCGGGTGGGGAGTTTGTCTCTCCCGACTCGACGTCGCTTGTTGGTAATGCTCTCCATTTCCACCATCGCATATTCTCCTCCTTCCTTTGCTGCCTTTTCTTGCTGCGCCTGTTGTAGTGGGGTGCTTGCTTCGGCTTCCTGCTCGCATGTCTCCTTGTCCTGCCGTGCTGGGGAAGGCATCCCAATACACGACAAAACAAGCCGGATCCCACCGGCCGAAGGCGTAGGCGTGTTGAGCTCAGGGGCTAGGGTTGTGGTTATGGATGGAGGAGGCCGGTGTGGGCGACCTGGAGATTGAGACCTTCCGACAAACGTAGCAGCCACTTCTTCCACGTCATCGTCGGTGCCGATGCGGGATGGGTGACGTCCGGCCGCGAGGGTCTGCCAACGGAAAGGGAGCTTCTCAAGGCGCTCCCGGCGCATCATAATGTTGGAGGTGTGACGACCCTCGAGCCACACATATACTCCATCGACTGCCCATACCTGGTAGCATTGGTCGAGGAGCGTGGCCTCATTGTGCCACGCCTTACCCACCTCCTCCCGTTTTGGCCGCACGCCGTCACCGACCCGGAAGTCATCGAGCATGAGGCCGGCATTTTCCCGGTCGACCCCACGTTGTGCTGCAATAGACCCTCGAGCACGAGCCTCTTGGAGACATCGTTGAAGCCAAGCGCCCCGTTGTTTCATGAACTCCACTTCGTCAGCTACCGTCGAACCCTCTTCCCATGGCAGCACCGGCGCGTCAGGCATGAGCGGTAGGGTAGCCATGGTCCAATGTTGCTGGCCGTGGCACAGCATGCAAGGTGAGAAGCTGGTAGAAGAGTGTGGTGTGATGTTGTATTCACAAACGATGTCTTCCAGCTGCTCGTCCCATGGCGCATTGTCATCCAACAACTTTCGGATGGTCTGGGTGATGGCGTCGTGCATGCGTTCGACCTGACCTTGTACCTGCGGCCGGTATGGTGCCCCATTGTCGATCTGGATGTTGAGGTAAGCCGCCACCTCCGCGAACGTACTGGCGAAGTGTGAGCCGTTGTCACACTGGATGATCATGCATCCACCTCGCCGCTAGATGACTTCTTCTTTCGAGAACGCAGTGGCATGCGCTGCGTCGGCCTTGGGGACAGCCCGAGCCATGACCCACTTGGTCATGTGGTCGATGCCGAGGATCCAGTGGGTGTTTTTGCGTTGGGTAGTGTGGAGGGGGCCATGAAAGTCAATAATGACTTTTCCATGGGTGCACCGAGACGGGCGCACACAAAGCGGGGCTGGTGGATTCGTTGGCGAGGATGATGGCAGAGGCAAGTCCCACATGTTGCAACGACCTCGCCAATCTGCTTTTTTAACCCCACCCAATAGATCTGTGGGACCAAAGCCTCGTAGATGGTGGCAGAGCGTGTGTGCATGCGATCATGCTGCTGCATGATGAGTCTATCTTGCAACGGCACCGGGGTGCACCAACGAAGTGGGTATGCGTCGTCTGCACGTCTCCAAAGTCGCCCCTGCAGCCACACATACTTGTCGAGGGTGGCTTTAGCGTCAGAGCGAACATGTGCGTCCGGGTAGACCTCCATCATGGTGCGGCCACCAGATAGGATCTAGGCTCGTGCCCAATCGGACCACTCGTATGTCTTGGCAGGTGGTTCCTGCTGCCAGTGTGCCAGATCACCCCCAGGTGCCAAGGCGAGGAGGCGGCTCCGCATCTCCTCGAAGGATTTTGGTGGTGGCGGTACCCCGCCACCTGCAGATTCTGCCTGATGTTGCTCATCACCTGCTCCCAACGGGAGGGCGTCACTCCGCGTGCGCTTAGAGGAGCTCCGCGTGACGGTTGGTTCCGTCGCGCCCGTGGAGGTCATCATGGCGGGATGCCGAATGCGGGATGAAGTGCGCCGCGTAGTAGCTGGTGGCATGGCAGGTGGGGCATCAGCAGCTGGTGCGTTGGTCCCAGTGGGTTGGGTTTCAGCAGGCGCAGGCTCACGGGTGACAGGTGGGTTATCCAGCGGAGGTGGCGCCGCTCCGGGCGCGGCGGGTGGTTCCTATGGATGAGAGGTGTTCGATGCAACTCTGGCATCACCACAGGACGGTAGATGATGCACCGGCAGGGCTTCTGCCTGGGTCGTTGATGACACATGCGCGGTAGGAGAAGAGGGAGGAGAGGGGGGGGCGGGGAAGAGGGCCGAAGACTAGAAATGCGATGAGAGTCTCGCGTTGGTCCGGACGAAAGGGTGGGGAGGGGGCAGCAGGAGAAGGGGGTGTCTGATCTGCCGCAGGCAGCTGTGTCACTGGAAAGGTGTCCGTTGCGCTCGTGGATGGTGCGGGCCGAGGGCGCGTCGGACCCGCGCCGTCCTCTACTCGGGTAGGTGGAGAGGGGAGGAGGTACATACGCCAAAGGCGGGATGGCGCTTGTTGATGGCTGGTTGACTGAGGAGAGCTCTTCCCCATTGTGGGGCGATCCCTCACTGCTGGTGCTCGAACTGGATTATGAAGAGGAGGAACCGAGTCGCTGGCGGTGAAGCCAACGCATGAACACCCTTAGTGCGATGCCATCACGAGGGTTGGGTGTCCGTGCTAAGAAGATATGATGGAGACCCGCATGACCGTGCTGGTCAGCTTCCACATGGCGGTAGGAGGCCCGCAGCACGACTCCACGACGAGCAAAGGGATGCAGGTTGATGGGGAGGGGGTCTCGCTGACGATGCTGCACCACCCAGCCGAGGAAGCAGCGAAAATCACGGGCTCCACGGTCGAGAGAGAGGTCAAGGGGGTAGAGGAAGTGGAGGAAGTCGTGATGGTGCAGATTAAAGCTCCTCGTCAGGAATAGGAGAAGGCCGCACTGGGTGCGCTCTGGGTGGTCGAGAGTCATGGTCCAGTGCAAGAAACAGCGGAAGGCTGCCGGGCCAACAGCAGTAGAAAAGTCCAGTGGGTAGAGGTGCCGTAATCCCTCAAGGTACTCCTCCCACTCATCCTCCGGCCTGTGCACGGCACCAGTGATTAATGCGCGAGTGACATCACGGATCAACTGTTGTTGCAGGTGTTACTCGCGCTCTTCAACGAGCTGCTTGGCCTGGTCAACCATCGTGCAGATGGCACGGTACTGTTGGGAGACGTCCTCTCAGAGGGACAAAACCCTCGTCCGCTGCTAGGATATGTTCTGCAATCTGGCACGGACGGAGGCCCACTCCTCCTCGCACTCAGTCCGCAACTGCCGTAGTTTGGAGAGCTGAGCATCGATTTGTTGCAGCCCTGAATTTAAGCAAACCGCCTCTGCCCGCGTTGCTCTGAGGGTGCGGCCCAGTTATGTGCGTTGCTTAATGAGACGTTGTCCTTCCGCTGCGGGCGGTTCATCCCCTCTGTCAGCGGCCTCGTTCCACGCGTCTTGCTGGTGTCGCACCTCCTGAAACCTGGCTTGGATAGCTCTTACTCGCGTCTCTTGCTCTTGGACACGCTGGTGGCCGCTGATGCGGGCAGATTCACACGCAGAGAGGGTGGTTCGAGCTTGCGCCAGGTTTGCGGCAGAGCTGCAGACATGGCCCGCGTACGACCGCATCCATGTCATGTGTTACTCCCAGAGCCCCTCCACTCTTCCCGCCCACGCTAGATTCTGGGTTATATGGAGTGCCAATGTTTGCCACAGCGCCTCGCCGCTGTGGGGGTCAAGTGCCTCCGGTGAAGGTGGGGGTGCCGGGCAGGGATCGTCCATGCCTAAGTCGTCGAGACGATCTGCCGCATCGGCCATGGTGAGAAGAGTCGCGAGCGCGCGGGCCTCCAACGCAGGAGCAGCGCCCGCGTACACGATGTTCCCAGCGAGTTTGTACTCGTAGCGTGCCCAGGCAGTGTATGCCATATATGTCGTGGCGTTGGTGGTGATCATCCATCGTTGGCCGTCGGTAGCAGTCGCGTGAGAAGTGTGTTCCGGGTTGTCCACAGCTATATTTGTCTCCGTTGTGGATCGTCGGCTGTGTAAACATCGTGAACTGTGCAAATGAGAATTCGAGGTTTGCCGTCGGGATCCACGGGACAGTGCCCAGGCGGTTCGGGGTGGCCGGGCGGCATGGGCGTGCCGCCATGGTCGTCGGAGGGCAAGGGGCATGTCAGGCTCCAGACCGCGTTGATGTGTCGGAGGGTCACCTCGAATCCCCGCCAATCGTGTGGAGACGCGTTCTCCGAGGAGAATGACGTCTTCTGATGTCGCCTGCATGCGTCCCGCGATGCCAGCGTACACCTCCGTCGGATCCGGTGCATGATCCCCTGGAGAGCCGCTGCTGTTCGTGGATGATGCCGGTGCGTCAGCGACGAGTCTCACGAATAGTGCGCCGGTGGATTGATTGTCCGCATGTGCTGAGCGGCTGGTGGAGAAAGCCTGTCACGTCAGCAATTGCGCATTCCACTAAGCTGGCATTTCCGTTGCTTCAAAGTGAAGCGGGACGTATGATGGCGCCCCGTCATCATCGTGCAATGTCATGCATTTTTCCCCAAGCAAAACTATGATATCGCATGCCATCAGCCAATCGTTCGCAAGGAGGACATCGTACGTGGACGTTTCACACACCTGAACCGGGCAACTTCGGTGGATATTTCCAACCTGAAGGGGAAATAAATCAATTTGACCCTCAGATTGGGTGATTTTCCCTCCCGCGGTGCCGAAGCAGAGGTCAACAGCTCGAACGATATTTGACCTTTTAAACCGCCAGATGTTGCGCATGGCGACCGTGGTGTGCGTTGCACCGGTATCCACGGTGGCGATGAATTTCACGCCGGCAATCCAGACAGAGCATGAGATGACCGTACAGGTGTACTCCGGCATCGGTTGACGACACAATGTCATCGGTCGCCATGCAAGGGCTCCCGCCTCGAGGATCCCATGAATGGTCTGTCGGGTCCCATCGACATGATCCCTCATCATGCGGTGTCCTGGCGACTCGAGCCAATAGTTGACTCTCCAGCCGGATGACGCCAGCGCAGCGTTGATTTCTTCAAAGAAGGTCTTCAGCTGTGTAATTTGCCCTGGTAGATGGGTGACGACATCCATCCACGGTAGCGCGAGGTGTGCTCGATCAAAGAATTGTCGGATGGCGTCAACCGCTGCTGAACGGGCCACCTTTGTTGGCGTCGTCGACATGACTGACGAGGTGCACGCCATGGGTGCAGGGGCAGAGCCGCGTCGCATATGGCGAAGCCAATCCCCGTATTCTTTGTGTGTCCATCCAGGCGCATCCTTAAAGAGATCAGTTTTGCGTCTCACATTTATGTGGCCCACATCGTCATCATCTTGAGGGAAGCCGTCAAGAGGGTATGCCTAGCGGTACTCTGCAGCGGTAACATCGCGTGCTTGTCCTTGAATCAGACCAGCTTTGCCACAGGGGGGCTCGGACGGAGGTGGAGCATCTCTGTGTGATGGTGGTTCGAGGGAACTGCGGTCCTTCCACCCTTCACGTGATAGCCGGCTAAGAGCGTCTGCGTTGCGATTTGTGAATGCCGGCTGGTGCTTGATTGTGAGATTGTATCCTTGGAGAAGCAAAGCCCATTTGCCGAGGATCCCCTCGTGGTTCTGCATTGTGAGCAGCTACTTGAGGGCCTGATGATCCGTAAGAATGGTGAAAGGTTTGCCATTCTTGACGTAATCTTGGTAGAACTGGATGGCCCATAGCACCGCCAGACATTCTCCCTTCACCGGAGGGTACTTGGCCTCCTCGTCGTTGAGCGCAGGGCTGCCATAGCAGACCACTCTCATCATGCCGTCATCTCCTCGTTGCGACAGGATGGTCCCAATGCCCTCTTGTGAAAAATCTGTTGTGATGACGAATGGCAGGTTGAAGTATGGGAGTTCTAGCATCGGGACTGAGATGAGGCGGTGTTTACTCTCGGCCCATGCAAGCTAACATGCCTCGGACCACTCAAACGGTTCATCTTGATGGGTAAGGCGCTGCAATGGACGATCAATCTTCGCATGGTCGCAGACAAATTTGCAGTAGAAGCTGACGATCCCTAGGAAGATCTTGACCTGGGATGATGTAATCGGCCGTTTCCAGGCACGGACGCCTGCAATCTTGTCCGGGTCTGTGGATATCCCCTGTGCATTGATGATGAATCCCAGGAATTCCATGCTGTCTGCCCCGATGACACACTTAGGGGCCTTCAAAAAAAGGTTCGCGGAGCGTAGGGCCGAGAACACAGCGTCGAGTGAAGCCATCAGTTATTGGAAACTGAACGCGGCGACCATGATGTCATCCACGTATCAGCATGCATTAGGAACATCGCGCAACACTTGGTCCATTATGCGTTGAAACGTAGCAGTGGCATTGCGTAGCCCAAAAGGCATGCGGATGAAGGCATATAACCCGTCCGGAGTGATGAAGGCCGTCTTCAGCATAGAGTTGCGATCCATGGGGATGAAATGAAAGGCCGACTTGACGTCGAGCTTGGTGAACCAACTCTTCCCGCGTTGACGTTCTTGGATATCAACAATGAGCGGCATGGGATATGCATCTTCAACAGTAACCTTGTTAAGGTTGCAAAAGTCAACACAGAACCGCTTTGTACCGTCCGGCTTCCCCACAATCACCAGATTGGAATGCCATGGACTTTCCACTTCAATAATCACACCCTGTTCCTTGAGTTCACGCAGACCTTCGTTGATGATATCCTTCTGGTCCTTGAGTAGACGTCGAGCTTTCTGCTTATGTGGCGGCGCACCTCCTGTGTCAATGACATGGTCTGTGTCAACTGCTCCGATCTCGGCTGTCTTGCCTGCGAACACTTCTTCGTGGTACGTGAGGAGCCCCTTGACTTCTTGTTTTTGGTGGTCTGTCAAGTGCTCGTGGAGCATGTGGTTCCATCGTTAGGAAGGTGGGACCCTTGGTGGTGGTGGCTCTTCGTCCCCTACTAGACCGGCTCCAAGATCAAGGTCTGGGTCCCAATAGTCATAGACTTGCAGGTTGAAATTGCGGCAACCGCTTGGTGAGATTGTGAGAGCTCTTGACGGACGTGGAGGAGGCTCATCGTCAAGGCGCAGCCAGCCGACGTCACGCAGGTGTTCGTCATCTGAATCATCCGAGCTGGCATCCTCACAGAAAGCAATGTCATTGTCACACACCAGCATTTTGCCTTTGCGTTCCGCCTCTTTAGCGGGACCATCTGGAATCGGTGGTTGCGAGTCCACCTGCACAGGAGGGTTGTCCGAGAACTGAGGGGACCCAGGATGGACAGAGGTGGTTGGCACCCTGCTGGAGTGATTGGAGGTTCCGTCGGTCGTAGGGAGGACCAGCCACTTTGGGGACTTCACCGACGGCCTGGGTATTTGCCCCATCGGGATCTGTGGTCGATCATCCGTCGGAGTAGCTTGTGCTCGTTCGGGGTACAGCTGCTCTGGTGCAGTCATGCGGTCCAGCGCTTGTTCCTCCTCGGCTTGTGATGGCATAACAGGCGGGACATTGTGCTTTGGGAATGCCATGATAGAGTTTTCTGGTAGTGTGGTCCTCAGCACGGGCTTCCTCTAGTAAGAATGGGTGGCCACATTTTGTGGGCATTGATGTCCGTGATCCCACGATCAGTGCTGTACATGTGGTATACCCCGATGAGGTCAACTGCATGACTCCCTCCACATAGAACAAAGCGGCCTGTCGGAAAATGAGATATTATGTTCCCAACAGGACATCATAAGTACGAGCCACCATTACTTGCATTCGTACAACTTCATGGAGGAGGCCCACCAGTAGGGAAATATCATATACGATGCCATGCCCTACATCCATGCCGCTGTATGCATTCGTGAACACCTTGGTTGTTGGTCGGATTTTGTGGTGCCAGCCGACCGCTTGCAGAACCTGAAGCATTATTGTAGTGTGGGTAGCGCCAAGGTCAATGATTGCCAGGAACTTCTTGCCGCATATCCATACAAAGCAGCTGGTTACTTCATGGTGGGATGCCTGTGTTCGTGGTGGTGCCAGGGGCATGGGCCGCCACCCCCAGGTGTCGGGATCGGCTTGAATGGCTAGCCTACTGAGTCAGTCGCGTGGGGTCAGAGTGCAGGTAAGGCGAATGTCGGCTGACTGAAGCTTCTCCGTGTACTCTTGCTGAACTTCTGCAAAGTCCGGGAGACAAGTGGGGTTTTACTGTAAGTATTCCCCCAAAGATACTTCCTGAAAGGGACGGTGGAAGGAAGTCATGACACCCGCCATGGGCTCGTTGCGTGTCGTATGTTCAAAGGACACCTTATGGCGACGCGGTGGTGTGGGACCCCTTGGAGGGCGTGCGTGCGATTCGGGTGGAGGCTACGAGGACATCGCCGTGACCTGACTTGGTAGACGCGTCGAACGCGCTTCGACACATTTTTTAAGATCTTCTTCGGCTTGTTCCAGTCTCTCTTTGTATCGATGCATGCGTTCATGCATCTCCGTAATTGACCATCCTTCCACACCTTGTGCTTGAGCCACCGTGACCAAATCCCGCTCTGTATGTGTCGGGGGAGTCTCCGTGGTCTGTTCCTCAAAGCGGGGAAGTCTGAGCTTCATGCTTCGTGCAGGCGCATCTAAAGTAGACGGTTGAGTGGCAGCTGGCACTTCTCTCGTTTCCCTCAGCTGCGCGTATGCCTTCCATTGCGCCGGCTCATTGTCCGCCGGGCCAGAGGGCTGGGCGTTGATGTTGGGGCCAACATGTTGCCGGGTCGCGCCAGCTCCAGCCGATCCGCGTCCCTGGTATTGTTCTCCTCTGGTCGACACACCGGGTATCGGGGTGGGATTGGGGCACTCCCGGCGCTAATGGGTGAATTCTCCACACCCGTATCAACTTCCTGGTGGATAGTTATGGGGGTTCATCGGGTTGGGCGCTGAAGCGCCCGTTGGCATGCGAATAGTGGACGCCACATGTTCCTTTGGGGCGGATTTCTCTTGGGCCGTTCGTCGCTTGATCTCCCTTTCCTGATGTTCCGCTTCCTCCTTTAAGGCGTCCAGCGTGCTAAACTGGCGGAGGTCCAAAGTGTTGGCTATTGCTGGAACAAGGGAATCCCGGTAGTACTCCTTGATCATGTGCAAGGGGATGTCGAAACATCGCACTGAGATCTTGGTAAACCTGTCGTTGTGCAGCTTGATGTTTTCCCCAGCCTTCATGTGGATTATGTGAATCTGGAGCTCTGCATCCTCTAGGCTCATGAGGTCGAAGTGCTTGGTCATACTGTTTGCCAGGTCTTCAAAATTGGAAAAATGACGTTCACTATCTTCTGCCGTAAACCACTCCAAGGCTTTCCCTTGTAGTGCGAGGTGTACCGCTGGGACAATGTAATCAGGAGACAACAGTCCGTAATCGAGACAAGTGCCCAACTTGGACAGCCACACAGCCGGGTCCTCCTGTGGTTCACCTTTGAAGACGTTGAGCTCTAGGAGGATGTAGGAAGCCTTCGCCGCTGGGTTTGGAGTCAGTTCCTGCGGAGCCACCATCTGCACCTGTGCCCGTAGTGGGGCCCCCAAGTGGGATCGGTGTGCCTGCGCCAGGCCATCTTCCCTAGTACTAGCCGACGAAGCGACTGCTGCTCCCCTCGATCGAGGTCGTCCTGCATCGGCTCCTCCCAGTCCAGAACTCCCCATGTGCTGTCTTGTTGTTGTTGTCTGTACCCGTACGGCATACTGCTTGCTTCCATGAGCTGATCCTTGCCCAGGTCCGGCCACCCCACCCGCCATTCGGGGTCGCTGCTGGAGTCTTCCCACCGCTGGTGTAGCCGACGTCTTGCCTGCTTGATGATGGGATGGCTGCTATCTTGACTTCACAAGTGGTATGGTGTGTTCAGTCGATGGAGCCCTCGTGGGGATGTGCGTGTCCACGATGGCTCGTACCTGCTTGGTAGGTCCAATTGTGGATGAAGTATTGACACCTCGTGGTTCTGTAACTTATCGGCGGCGTGATGTAGCCACAGTAGAGGATGCCTTGCTCATGTGCTGCTGATGTTGAGACTGTGGCATGGGAATCAGGCGATGCAAGGTCACAGCACATGGGTTTTCTTGTGGAGGTTCTCTTGGCCGTTGTCCCAGTGCCTTCACTTGCCTCTCCGTCCGGGGTAGAGAGACACCGCTGTCCGAGGCCGGTCGATGAGGGTGGAAGGTTGGGCTAGAGGGGACCATCCGAGGACGGTAGGCTATAGGTTGATGCAGGGCGTGCTGTGCCTGTACCGAAGGATGATCCAAAGATACCTCATCTTATTCTGCTTGGCCTTCCTGGTCATCGTCCAAGTTTGCTTAATCCGTGTCATGGGTGGTGGATGGTGCAGGTGAGGACGCCCTTGGGGTAGAGAACTCGAGACACCGTGGTGCTTCTTGTGTTGGCGTCATATCCACTACCTCGTAAACGGTCCTTCCATCTAGCGTTGTGACCTCATGAAGTAAGACGGGTCCTTCATCCGCCTCGAGTTCTTGTTCTTCATTTGATACATAATCATCCACTTGCATAGAGTCGCGCTGCCTGACCGGGTCATGCGCATCATCTTCCTCCGGATCCTCCTGCGTTGGGTCAGCCAACCGCGCCTGTCGGAATGCTTTCCATTCACGGAGTTCCTCGAGCCACCGAAGGTGGAACTCCTCTTTCTCTTCAGGGTCCATCTCGTCTTCTTCGTTGTACAGCTGCGGGGACCGATCATTCACCGGCTCCCACTCAAATTTAGGGTAAAGCCCTGGTGGGTCGTCAGGGCTCGTCTCGTAACGGCGAGCGGCAACGGCTCGTCTCATCCTTGCTTCTTCGGGAGCGCGAGACGCGCGAGGGCTCGTCCTTGCGTCACCAATGGTATTCGATGGATGATTCACCGGCACGGTTGCTCTATTCTTGTGCCGAGGTACCTTTTGTCCGGTCGAAGATGCGACGGCTTTCCCGTGAAGAACCTCGCCCCGGATTATAGACTGATCTTCAGGCACATGTCACACTCATCATAGAAAACAAGTGATGTCCATGCTCACCGCACCATTAACACTGTTATACCCTCTTTCGCCTTCGGCCGGAATCGGGTCTGACAGCATGCGAGGACTAGCTCCGTAAGTATTTTCGCTCGTTCTGTGCTATCCCCGCGTCCCCGCGCTCGTCATGCTCTGTAGATCATATTACTCTTCTAGACAATCGATGGATCATTCACCGAATTAGTGTCGGCAATATACCATAAACACACACTTCATCTAGTAATAACCGAACATTTTCTCCGACTAGAGTCTCAACGCCTCTCAGGGCAGTACATGCATGTTCGCTTTGGTCATTTGTAGACTCTAACTCATCATCAACGGTCAATTATGCGACGGATGCCATGACGCTAGTGAGGGAATTCCTTCTAATAGCTCAAAGGAGATGGCTTGGACAATCAAAGCAATTGTATTAAACTAAGAAAGAGCACGTACTATCAGTATCTTTCTCGTACCCACACAACCAGCATCCTACACATCACCAAGCAACACGCGCAGACCGTAAGCCTCCTGTGTCGCCGGATCATCGACCGGCGGTGGTCCTCACACGAGCACGTGTGGTGCACGTCGCCTTCGTTGTCCGCCTGCGGGGCGGCTCGCCGTAGCTCCAATGGCCCACCAACACGTCGACCTGCACGGGAAAGAGCACGCGTCGAGTCCTCCTCTCGTAGTCGGGCGAGCTCTTGCTGTTAGCGTCGATATGCTCGATACTCCTCAGCCCGCTCTTCAGCCACCTCTGTAGCACGCCGTCCGACGTCCCGCGCGATCTCCTGCCAGCTCTCTGCGCGGCGGGGCTCGTCGTCCCGGGGAAGTATCTGCATCCACGGTTGCCATAACTGCTCCAAGGCTCCGCCTATGGGATGGTGCGCCCACTGCATTGCTCCCAGGACCCTCTGAGCTTCAAGTCGATGGGGAACATTGAAGCAGCTATAGATGGCGTAGAAGGTCACCAGGGAGTCTCGGGGACCGCGCCTGGAGTTTGGAGGCTGGTGCTCTCGGGGGAACTCAGGGACAGGCCATGATTACTCTGTGACGTGTTCCGCGGGGAGCGGTCTTCCCATCCGGGGATGGTACGCAAACGCACACACACTTCTCACACTCACCTCTATGCTTAAGATCTGATCCAGCTCCCCTAGTCGGGCTTGTCGCAAGGCAGGACGCGAGTCCCGCTCAGCGGTCTGATTTCGCCAAGGGGCAGAAATCTCTCGGCCTGGCTGACGCCCACAGGGCCCACCTATCCCACCCGGGTCTGGCGAGGGGCCCGTAACACAGCTTACGCGGGGCGAGAGCCGTCTTGCATGTGGGGGGGGGGAGAGGCTTCGGAAGCTAGTGCACAATCGTTCGTTCCACCAGGATGGCACCGGTTCTTCTCGTCAGCATTTATTTCCTCAGCAGCCCTCCTCCTCTTATCTTCTTCTCGCCACGCCTTTCCGGGGTCCTTTCTCACTGTCCAGCCCCGTTCCATGGCTCGCACATCAAAACGCCTTTGGATAAGGCGCTTCGAGCACTGCTCCTCTCCTCGAGGCTCGGATGTGACTCCGCTCCCATCAAGCAAGCCTCGGGCCGCCTTCCTTTCCTCTCGGCAGGTCTGGTCGGCTCATGTTGTCCGTCGCAATATCTTTCCTCGCGCTCCGTCGCTCCCCGGGATCGAACTGCCCTCCATGCAATTTTCTATTCCTTGCTCGAGCACTCGTTAGATGATTCTTCAACCTTCCCCTCCCCTTTCTCCTCCTTGAACCTGGGTCCCAGCTCCCCTTCTCTCATTGTCCGGTGGATGAACGAAACACCATTAACACCACTGACCATGACAACAAAGTTTACCAAGTGACTTTAACTTCTACGAATCGTAACACGAGTCAGCCACAGCCAGAGAGCCCAATCACAGTCCACATTTCATATGCATGACCTTGCAGGTATAAAAAAGGAAAAAAACTGGTGGCTTGGCACGGCTTTTGTGCGCAATGCCTTCACCAAGTTGGCATGTGCCACTGACCATGACCACAAAGTTTACCAAGTACCCTAATCGGCTATGAATCATAACACGAGCCAGCCACCGTCAGAGTGTCCAATCACAGTGCAGATGTACTAGGCATGATCTTGCAGGTACAAACAAGGTAGAATACTGGTGGCTCGATGTGGCTATTGTGCGCAATGCCTTGACAAAGTTGGCATGTACCACTGATCATTACCACAAATGTATCCAAGTGACTTTGACTTCTACGAATCGTAACACGAGTCAGCCATAGTCAGAGTTCCCAATCACAGTACACATCTAATATGCATGACCTTATAGGTATAAACAAGGTAAAAAACTGGTGGCTTGGCACGGCTATTGTGCGCAATGCCTTGACAAATCTGGCATGTGCCACTGACCATGACCACAAAGTTTACCAAGTTCCTTAAACGGCTATGAATCTTAACTCGAGTCAGCCACGGTCAGAGTGTCCAATCACAGTGCAGATATACTGGGCATCACCTTGCACGTACAAACTAGGTGGAATACTGGTGGCTCGGTGTGTGGCTATTGTGCGCAATGCCTTGACAAAGTTGGCATGTGCCACTGACCATGACCACAAATGTATCCAAGTGACTTTTACTTCTATTCTTCATAACACGAGTCAGCCACGGTCAGAGTGTCCAATCACAGTGCACATCTAATATGCATGACCTTGCACGTATAAACAAAGTAAAGAAACCGGTGGCTTGGCACGGCTTTTGTGCGCAATGCCTTGACAAAGTTGGCATGTGCCACTGACCATGACCACAAAGTTCACCAAGTACCTTAAACGGCTATGAATCATAACAAGAGTCAACCACGGTCAGAGTGTCCAATCACAGTGCAGATATACTGGGCATGACCTTACAGGTATAAACAAGGTAGAAAACTGGTGGCTCGGTGTGGCTATTGTGTGCAATGCCTTGACAGCGTTGGCATGTGCCACTGACCATGACCACAAATGTATTCAAGTAACTTTTATTTCTTTTTATCATAACACGAGTCAGCCACGGTCAGAGTGCCCAATCACAGTGCAGATGTACTAGGCATGATCTTACTAGTGCAAACAAAGTAAAATACTGGTGGCTTGGTGTGGCTATTGTGCGCAATACCTTGACAAAGTTGGCATGTGCCACTGACCATGAAAACAAAGTTACCAGGTGACTTTAACTTCTACGAATCGTAACCCGAGTCAGCCACAGTCATAGTGCCCAATCACGGTTCAGATGTACTAGGCATGATATTGCAGGTGCAAACAAGGTACAATACTGGTGGCTTGCTGTGGCTATTGTGCGCAATGCCTTGACAAAGTTGGCATGTTCCACATACCATGACCACAAAGTTTACCAAGTGACTTTCACATCTAGGAATCATAACACGAGTCAGCCACGGTCAGAGTACCCAATCACAGTACACATCTAGTATGCATGACCTTGCAGGTATAAATAGGGTAAACAAACCGGTGTCTTGGCACGGCTATTGTGCGCAATGCCTTGACAAAGTTGGCATGTGCCACTGACCATGACCACAAAGTTTACCAAGTGATTTCAAATTCTACGAATCGTAACACGAGGCAGCCATATTCAGAGTGCCCAATCACAGTTCAGATGTACTAGGCATGACCTTGCAGGTATAAACAAGGTAAAAATCCATTGGCTTGGCACGGCTATTGTGCCCAAGGCCTTGACAAAGTTGGCATGTGCCACTGACCATGACCACAAAGTTTACCAAGTACATTAAACGGCTTTGAATCATAACACGAGTCAACCATGGTCAGAGTGTGCAATCACAGTGCAGATATACTGGGCATGACCTTGCAGATATAAACAAGGTATAATACTGGTGGCTTGGTGTGGCTATTGTGTGCAATGCCTTGACAAAGTTGGCAGAAGAACAATAGCGGCAGAAGCAGGCAAATTCGTCAGACCACGCAAGCATACGTCAGCGGAGTGACGTAGGCGAGGGTGGTCTGAGGAGTTAGTCACGGAAGCTGATAGAAGCTGAGAGGCGAGATGAGTGATGCTTGACGAAGTATGAGAGCTGAGCGAAGGAGCGAGAGTGACAGAGCGAAGCATTGAGAGGGGCTGGCAAAGACAAAGAATGCGAGGAGCGAGCAGACCAAAGACACGGCGGCGAAGCCGCTGAACCAAAGAGGAACAAGATGAGTAGAACTGTTATGGTTAGACTGGAGGGAATGAACATCCTTCCTATATATACAGAACAAGACAAAATGAACAACGGCTTCTTGTGCGCTAGCCAGACGCGCTTGCGGGGTATCATCTTTATTAGGGGATCACTCGGTCCGATAGCCGTTTGCCAGCTAAGGCGCTGACAACGGTTAGTGCGTCGACAACGGCTAGTGTGTCGACCCAGGTGGTTCCAGTCAGAGTTGAACAATTATTGATAATTTCTTTTCCAGCTGGTGAAAGTCCTGCCAGGTTTACAAGAATAATTCTGACATGTGCCACTGACCATGACCACAACGTTTACAAAGTCACTTTAACTTCTAAAACTCGTAACACGAGTCAGCCACAGACAGAGTGCCCAATCACAGTTCAGATGTACTGGGCATGACCTTGTAGGAATAACAAGGTAAAAAGCCAGTGGCTTGGCACGGCCGTTGTGCGCAATGCCTTGACAAAGTTGGCATGTGCCACTGACCATGACCACAAAGTGTACCAAGTACCTTAAACGGCTATGAATCATAACACAAGTCAGCCACGGCCAGAGTGTCCAATCACAGTGCAGATGTACTAGGCATGATCTTATAGGTACAAACAAGGTAGAATACTGGTGGCTTGGTGTGGCTTTTGTGCGCAATTCCTTGACAAAGTTGGCATGTGCCACTGATAATGACCACACATGCATCCAAGTGACCTTTAATTCCATTCATCATAACACAAGTCAGCCACGGTCTGAGTGTCCAATCACAATATAAATATACTAGGCATGAACTTACAGGTATAAACAAGGTAGAATGCTGGTGGCTCGGTGTGGCTATTGTGCGTAATGCCTTCACAAAGTTGGCATGTGCCACTTACCATAACCACAAATGTTTCCAAGTGACTTTTACTTCTATTAATCATAATACGAGTCAGCCACAGTCAGAGTGTCCAGTCACAGTGCAGATGTACTAGGAATGATCTTGCAGGTACAAATAAGTTAGAATACTGGTGGCTTGGTGTGGCTATTGTGCGCAATGCCTTGACAAAGTTGGCATGTTCCACTGACCATGACCACAATGTTTACCAAGTACCTTAAACAGCTATGAATCATAACACGAGTCAGCCACGGTCAGAGTGTCCAGTCACAGTGCAGATATACTGGGCATGGCCTTGAAGGTATAAACAATGTAGAATACAGGTGGCTCGGTGTGGCTATTGTGTGCAATGCCTTGACAAAGTTGGCATGCGCCACTGACCATGACCACATATTTGTCCAAGTGACTTTTACTTCTATTGATCATAACATGAGTCAGCCACGGTCAGAGTGTTAAATCACAGTGCAGATGTACTAGGCATGATCTTGCAGGTACATACAAGGTAGAATACTGGTGGCTCGGTGTGGCTATTGTGCGCAATACCTAGACAAAGGTGGCATGTGCCACTGACCATGACCACAACGTTTACCAAGGGACTTTAATTTCTACGAATTGTAACACGAGTCAGCCATGGTCAGAGTGCCCAATCACAGTACACATCTAACATGCATGACCTTGCAGGTATAAACAAGGCAAAAACCGGTGGCTTGGCACGGCTATTGTGCGCAATGCCTTGACAAAGTTGGCATGTGCCACTGACCATGACCACAAAGTTTACCAAGTACCTTAAACGGCTATGAATCATAACACGAGTCAGCCAAGGTCAGAGTGTCCAATCACAGTGCAGCTATACTGGGCATGATCTTGCAGGTATAAACAAGGTATAATACTGGTGGCTCGGTTTGGCTATTGTGTGCAATGCCTTGACAAAGTTGGCATGTGCCACTGACCATGACCACAAATGTATCCAAGTGACTTTTACTTCTGTTGATGGCAATACAAAAAGCCACGTTCAGAGTGTCCAATCATAGTGCAGATATACTAGGCATGATATTGTAGGTGCAAACAAGGAAGAATACTGGTAGCTCGGTGTGGCTATTGTGCGCAATGCCAGGACAAAGTTGGCATGTGCCACTGACCATGACCACAAATGTATCCGAGTGACTTTTACTTGTATTGATTATAACACGAGTGAGCCACGGTCAGAGTGTCCAGTCACAGTGCAGATGTACTAGGTATCATCTTGCAGGTTCAAACAAGGTAGAATACTGGTGGCTCGGTGTGGCTATTGTGCGCAATGCCTTGACAAAGTTGGCATGTGCCACTGACCATGCATACAAATGTATCCGAGTGACTATTACTTCTATTGATCATAACACGAGTCAGCCATGGTAAAAGTGTCCAATCACAGTGCAGATGTACTAGGCATGATCTTTCAGGTTCAAAAAAGGTAGAGTATTGGTGGCTCGGTGTGGCTATTGTGCGCAATGCCTTGACAAAGCTGGCACGTGCAACTGACCATGACCACAAAGCTTACCAAGTACCTTAAACGGCTATGAATCATAACATGATTCAGCCACGCTCAGAGTGTCCAATTGCAGTGTGGATATAATGGTTATGACGATGCAGGTACAAACAATTTATAATACTGGTGGCTCGGTGTGGCTTTTGTGCGCAATGCCTTGACAAAGTTGGCATGTGCCATTGACCATGACAACAAATGTATCCAAGTGACTTTTACTTCTATTGATCACAACACGAGTCAGCCACGGTCAGAGTCTCCAATCATAGTGCATATGTACTATTCATGATCTTGTAGGTGCAAACAAGGTAGAATACTGGTGGCTCGGTGTGGCTATTGTGTGCAATGCCTTGACAAAGTTGGCATGTGCCACTGACCATGACCACAAAGTTTACCACGTGACTTTAACTTCTATGAATCGTAACACGAGTCAGCCATGGTCAGAGTGCCCAATCACAGTACACACCTAATATGCATGACCTTTCAGGTATGAACAAAGTAAAAAACCGGTGGCTTGGCACGGCTATTGTGCGCAATGCCTTGACAAAGTTGGCATGTGCCACTAACCATGACCACAAATGTATCCAAGTGACTTTTACTTCTACTGATCATAACATGAGTCAGCCACGGTTAGAGTGTCCAATGACAGTGCAGATGTACTAGGCATGATCTTGCAGGTGCAAACAAGGGAGAATACTGGTGGCTCGGTGTGGCTATTGTGTGCAATGCCTTGACAAAGTTGGCATGTGCCACTGACCATGACCACAAAGTTTACCACGTGACTTTAACTTCTATGAATCGTAACACGAGTCAGCCACAGTCAGAGTGCCCAATCACAGTACACACCTAATATGCATGACCTTACAGGTATGAACAAAGTAAAAAACCGGTGGCTTGGCACGGCTATTGTGCGCAATGCCTTGACAAAGTTGGCATGTGCCACTGACGATGACCACAAAGTCTACCAAGTACCTGAAATGGCTATGAATCATAACACGAGTCAGCCACGGTCAGAGTTTCCAATCACAATGCTGATGTACTAGGCATGATCTTGCAGGTGCAAACAAGGTAGAATACTGGTAACGGTGTGACTATTGTGCGCAATGCCTTGACAAAGTTGGCATGTGCCACTAACCATGACCACAAATGTATCCAAGTGACTTTTACTTCTACTGATCATAACATGAGTCAGCCACGGTTAGAGTGTCCAATGACAGTGCAGATGTACTAGGTATGATCTTGCAGGTGCAAACAAGGTAGAATACTGGCGGCTCGGTGTGGCTATTGTGCGCATTGCCTTGACAAAGTTGGCATGTGCCACTGACCATGACCACAAAGTTTACCAAGTACCTTAAACGGCTATGAATCATAACACGATTCAGCCACGGTCAGAGTGTTCAATCACAGTGCAGATATAATGGGCATGACCTTGCAGGTACAAACAAGGTAGAATACCGGTGGCTCGGTGTGGCTATTGTGCGCAATGCCTTGAAAAAGTTGGCATGTGGAATTGACCATGACAACAAATGTATCCAAGTGACTTTTACTTCTATTGATCATAACACGAGTCAGCCACGGTCATAGTCACCAATCATAGTGTAGATGTACTATTCATGATCTTGCAGGTGCAAACAAGGTAGAATACTGGTGGCTCGGTGTGGCTATTGTGTGCAATGCCTTGACAAAGTTGGCATGTGCCACTGACCATGACCACAAAGTTTACCACGTGACTTCAACTTATACGAATCGTAACACGAGTCAGCTACGGTCAGAGTGCCCATTCACAGTGCACATCTAGTATGCATGACCTTACAGGTATAAACAAAGTAAAAAACCGGTGGCTTGGCCCGGCTATTGTGCGCAATGCCTTGACAGAGTTGGCATCTGCCACTGACCATGACCACAAAGTTTACCAAGTACCTTAAACGGCTCCGAATCATAACACGAGTCAGCCACAGTCAGAGTTTCCAATCAGGGTGCAGATGTACTAGGCGTGATCTTGCAGGTGCAAACAAGGTAGAATACAGGTGGCTTGGTGTGGCTATTGTGCGTAATACCTTGACAAAGTTGGCATGTGCCACTGACCATGACCACTATGTTTACCAAGTGACTTTAACTTATACGAATCGTAACACGAGTCACCTACAGTCAGAGTGTCCAATCACAGTTCAAATGTACTAGGCATGACCTTGCAGGTATAAACAAGGTCAAAAACCGGTGGCTTGGCACGGCTACTGAGCGCAATACCTTGACAAATTTTGCATGTGCCACTGACCATGACCACAAAGTCTATCAAGTACCTTAAATGGCTATGAATCTTAACACGAGTCAGCCACGGTCAGAGTGTCCAATCACAGTATTGATATATTGGGCATGACCTTGCAGGTACAAACAAGATAGAATACTGGTAACATGTTGGCTCTAGTGGGTGTGGAGGCACCTTCAATGATGCCTAGCTCTCACTGGTTCACGCTACCAATGTTTGGGGCAGCCAAGGGACACCAATGGTTAAGAGTGTGGAGCACAAGGATCACGGATATGAGTGGGCAGAACACGTCGCATTCAGTACAACTGAATCGAAAAACGTTTTTGTTACTTTTTATAGTGAGATTACATCAGATTCTTATAGCCTGTGAGCATACCTTTCCAACGCATCCAATCACGCCCAAATCGGAGCAGTAGAGCCCCTGCTACGGCCGTCGAAGTAACCCTTGGTGGAGCCGAGCCGCCCACCATGCCCACGAACAGGAGTGAAGGGGGGCGCTTCGACAGTGGCCTGTCGAAGCGCCCTTCCTGTCATCCCAACGTGGGAGGGGGGCTTGCCTTGGTCCAGGGGACCATCCACATTCATTCCTTCATGGCCCATGTGCCTTTGGAGCCCATTGGAGACGAACTAGGATCACTGGCGGTGGATTATCCCGCCACCTATGTCGGGTACCAGATTCCACACGCCCAACACCCGATTTTCGGGCTAGGCTAACTTTCTGAATACTCACTCAAATCGAGCGATTCAAAGCTCGATCCTGCATGGAAAAATCCAAGNGGGGGGGGGGCTTGCCTTGGTCCAGGGGACCATCCACATTCATTCCTTCATGGCCCATGTGCCTTTGGAGCCCATTGGAGACGAACTAGGATCACTGGCGGTGGATTATCCCGCCACCTATGTCGGGTACCAGATTCCACACGCCCAACACCCGATTTTCGGGCTAGGCTAACTTTATGAATACTCACTCAAATCGAGCGATTCAAAGCTCGATCCTGCATGGAAACATCGAAGCAATCTAAATCTAAAGTCAGATCAGGTGTTTGACCACTCCTCAGTGGTCGAACCAGGGAGTACACTTAACGGCACTCATGGCAAGGGGCACACCATGTCAACAATCTCCCCCTTGCACCGGAGCCTTGATGCCCTGTCCTTGGAACCTGTAGCATTTTAAACTTCACATTGCAGACTGAGCTCCATGCAGCTCGCGTCGTGCCTGTCCTTGGGCTGTGCCTTGGTCATGGCATCGGCGAGCATGCGCTTAGTGCCACAGTGCACAATAGCTGCATCTCCCTTCGCCACCAAGTCCCACGCGCAGTGATGACGGATCTCGATGTGCTTGGTCCTCCTGTGCAGCACCGGGTTCTGGGTCAGACTGATGGCACTCATGTTGTCAACGTTGAGCACCGTCGCCTTCCTTTGCGGCACGCCGATCTCCTTTAGCAGCCGCCGCAGCCACACCGCCTCCTTTGCGGCTTCCACGAGCGCGATGTAGTCCTGGACTCCGCTTCGGTGCTGGACAGCGCCACACAGCCCTTCTTCCTGCTTGCCCATGAAACTGCTGCACCACCAAGCACAAACGCGTACCCCGACGTTGATTTTCTGTCATCCACATCACCAGTCCAGTCGGCATCGGAGTAGCCGACCAACTCGAGGGAGTCGTCACACGCTCCCCCTCCAAACACGAGCCGCGACTGTTTTGTCGCCTTGAGATAGCAGAGGATCCGCTTCACCACTTGCCAATGCAGCGGCCCGGGGTCAGCCACGTAGCGGCTCACTTGGCCGTCCGCAAAGGCCAGGTCGGGCCGCGTCGCCACCATGGCGTACATGATGCTCCCCACAGCTGACTGGTATGGCACACCTGCCATCTCCTCCTTCTCCTCGTCCGTGCTCAGGCCCATGCTCGAGCTCAGCTCACACGTGGTGGTCATGGGTGTGCCGATGGGGTTGTACTCCTCCATAATGTAGCGGCGGAGCACCTCTTGCATGTACTTTGCCTTCCCCATCTCGAGCGTGCGTGCCCTGCGATCCCTCTTGATGGTGACGCCGAGGTAGTACTCGAGCTCACCCATGTCGGTCATTTTGAACCGACCGCCCAGCTGCCGTTTCAGGTTCACCAACTCCTCCATGTCCGACGACACGGGGATGAGATCATCGACGTAGAGTGCCATGATCTGGTGCAACCCCGGCTGCTTCCGCACGTACACACTGTGATTCACCTCGCAGCGCTTGAAGCCAAGCTTGGCCATGAAGCCGTCCATTTTCAGGTACCACATGAGTGGCGCTTGCTTCAGTCTGTAGAGCGCATTCCGAAGCCGGCACACCTTCCCTGGCGGCGCGTCCACCCCCTCCAGCACCTCCATGAGGACCTCCTTGTCCAGGTCGCCGTTGAGAAACGCGGTTTTCACGTCCATTTGGTGGACTTCGTAGTCGCGCGCCGCCGCCACCGAGAGGATGGAACGGATGGAGGCGAACTTCGCCACCGGTGCGAAGTTTTCTTCGTAGTGTTCACCCTTTCATTGGGCGTACCCCTTCGCGACCAGCCGCGCCTTGTTCCGCTCCACTTTCCCCTCCTTGGTGAGCTTCTTCTTGAAGATCCACTTGGAGCCGATGATTTGTGCACCCTCCGGCCTATCAATCAGCTGCCAAGTACCGTTCTCTTCGTGGGAGGCGAGCTCAGATTTTATGGCTCCCTCCCACTCAGCCACATCCTTCTGCTGCAATGCCTCCTTGACGGTCTCGGGCTCCTCTTGCGCAAAGAACGCTTGAGCAAACCCAGTCCAGGTGCCCTGCGCGGCATCGTACCGTTTTCCCATCCTCCTTGCGCGTCCGCTTCTCCGGGGCTGCTGTTGTTGAGGCTGCTGCTGCTGCTGCCGCTGCTGCTGCTGCTGCTACCCTCTTGCGGTGCCACTCACACCGCTGGCCTGCTCCCCCTCTCTCGGGGACCGCGGAGATGCGGGCTCACTCCCCGCCTCCTCGTTCAGCTCCACTGCTGCCGGCGCTTCAGACTCATCGTCCGACTCGGCTGAATGCAAATCAGCCGCTCCCCCATCCCCCGGATGGTTGTCGCCGGTTGGAGCCGCTTGGACGTCACCCTCTTTTGCGTCCTCCAGCGTCTCCCCCTTGAGGAGTGGTAGCCACTCCCCTCGCTTAGAGAGACCCGCGTCCTTGTCCATCCAACGACTGTCCTCGTCAAACGTGACGTCGTGACTCTTCACGATCTGCTGCCTCCGCGGGTCGAAGAGCTGGTACGCCTTGCTCCCGCTCTCGTACCCAACGAAGATGCACCGGCGAGTCCGCGGGTCCAGTTTGCCCCGCCCCTCCCGTGCCTGCACAACAGCATGTGCAACACAACCAAACGTGCGGAGGTGTGCCACAGTTGGCTTCCTCCCGCTCCACACTTCTTGTGGCGTCTTCCACACCTTGGACTCCGCGTCTTTTAGCGGCTTCGTCGGCGTCAGGTTCATGATGTACGCCGCTGTCCGTGCCGCCTCACCCCAGTACCGCTGCGCGAGGCCGGCATCACTCAACATGGACCGGACCATGTTGAGGATGGTGCGGTTCGCCCTCTCGGCGAAGCCGTTCTGCTGCGGAGAGTGTGGCATAGTTTTCTGCCACGCGATCCCCTTGCTCTTCATGCATGCCGAGCAGCCCTCGTACTCGCCGCCGTTGTCGCTCCGGAACGCCTTCACCTTCAAGCTTGTTTGCCTCTCCACTGCCGCTACAAACTCTTGCATACAAGTCAGGACATCACTCTTCCTCTTGATGATGTAGAGGTAGAACTTGCGGATGTGGTCGTCGATGAAGGTGACGAAGTAGCGAGCGCCCCCGATGGAGCTCTCGAATGGTCCACACACGTCCGTGTGCACCACCTCCAACTTCGTCGATGCACGCGTCCCTTTGCCGTCAAACGGCTGCCGTGTCGCCATGCCCACCACGCATGGCTCGCACACGGCATTCTTGGCTGCATCGAGGCCATTGACCTCACGGCCCCGCACCACTTCCTTTTTCGCCATGTCCCTCACAGTTGAGGGAGCGATGTGACATATGCGGCGGTGCCATAGGTCCAGATTTCCTTCATCCTCTGTCACGAGGTTGACGGCGTCAGTCCTTACCGCATCGGCAAGGACCTTGGTGCGAAGAAGATACAGGTCATCCTCCCTCTTGCCACGCGCAATCACTTCACCGTCCCCCTCCTTCCGGATGATGGCCTCCTTCTTGTTGAAGAATACCTCGAGCCCCTTGTCGGTAAGGCGGCTCACTGGCAGCAGATTTGCCCCAAAGTTGGGCATGTGGAGTACGTCGTAAATGGTGCACGGAATGACTTTCCCGTTCACCACCGACTCAATGCGAACATTCCCTTCACCCGCGGCCAACTCTGTTTTGCCGTTGGCCACTGTCATGCGCCGCTCGGTGGCGCCGTAGGTGATGAATGCCGCCCGGTTGCATTGTGTGTGGCGGCCTTATCCGGAGTTGATCACCGTGACTTCCGGATCTGTCAAGTCGGTAGACTCCCTAGCCATCATGGCCTGGGTGTCCTTCCCGCCCTTCCTGGGCTGGTCCGACTTCTTGTTGGGGCAATCACGTGCGTAGTGGCCCTGTCTGCCAAATTTGTAGCACTCCCCTTTGTTGTCACCTCTCTTGGTGCCCTGGTTAGCACCCTTCCCCTTCTTGCCTCCCCCTCCACCTTGAGGGCGGACGGCATAGGCGAAACTTGATGTTGCCCCACTCTCTCTCCCACCACGCCGCATCCATTCGTTGCGGACGTATTCAGCCACCTTCGGGTACTTCAGCTCATCGGCGGACCAGCCGCCTACGACGGTGATCATGGGACTCCAACTGTCCAGCAAGGCCAGAAGGAGGATCATGGCTTGCAGCTGAGGGTCAACCTTCCATCCGGTGGCTACGCACTCGGCAGTAAGGGACTCAATCTGTTGCAGGATCTTCATGATGTCGTCGCCTTCGTTCGCTCGGAGGGTGACGAGCCTCTTGAAGACGAAGAGTTGGTTAGCGAGGTTGGTGGACTGGTAGATGGTGCAGAGTTTCTTCCAGGCCTCTGCGGCCTCCGTGCATCCTTGAATCAGTGAGCGCTGGGGCGGAGCAAGCGCTAACACCAACAGTGCAAGCGCCTTCTTGTTGCGCTTCTTGTACTTATCCACTTCCTCCGGCGTCGCGGTATCCGGAGGCGCGGTCTCTTCACCGTTGACCAGCTCAAGCAGGCCCTTGTCATCGAGGTAGACCTCAAACTGCCACCTCCATAAGGGGAAGCCGTTTCCATCAAACTTGGAGACAGCGCCGATGCTCTCTTGCTTGGTCGTTGCCATGGCGCGCGGTGGTAGCGTGAAAGTTGAGGAGCTAGGGTCCTTCTAGGAACGTGGGCCCATAACCCTTTGTTGGCTCTAGTGGGTGTGGAGGCACCCTCAAAGATGCCTAGCTCTCACTGGTTCACGCTACCAAGGTTTGGGGCAGCCAAGGGACACCAATGGTGAAGAGTGTGGAGCACAAGGATCACGGATATGAGTGGGCAGAACACGTCGCATTCAGTACAACTGAATCGGAAGACGTTTTTGTTACTTTTTTTAGTGCAGTTACATCAGATTCTTATAGTCTGTGATCTTAGCTCTCCAACGCATCCAAGCACGCCCAAATCGGAGCAGTAGAGCCCCTGCTACGGCCGTCGAAGTAACCCTTGGTGGAGTCGAGCCGCCCACAATGCCCACGAACGGGAGTGAAGGGAGGCGCTTCGACGGTAGCCTGTCGAAGCGCCCTTCCTGTCATCCCAACGTGGGAGGGGGGCTTGCCATGGTTGAGAGGATCATCCACATTCATTCCTTCATGGCCCATGTGCATTTGGAGCCCATTGGAGACGAACTATGATCACTGGCGGTGGATTATCCCGCCACCTATGTCGGGTACCAGATTCCACACGCCCAACACCCGATTTTCGGGCTAGGCTAACTTTCTGAATACTCACTCAAATCGAGCAATTCAATGCTCGATCCTGCATGGAAAAATCCAAGGAATCTAAATCTCAAGTCAGATCAGGTGTTCGACCACTCCTCAGTGGTCAAACAAGGGAGTACACTTAACGGCACTCATGGCAAGGGGCACACCATGTCAACATAACGGTGTGACTATTGTGCGCAATGCCTTGACAAAGTTGGCATGTGCCACTGACCATGACCACAAATATATCTAAGTGACTTTTACTTTTACTGATCATAACACGAGCCAGCCACGGTTAGAGTGTCCAATCACAGTGCGGATGTACTAGGCATGATCTTGCAGGTGCAAACAAGGTAGAATACTGGCGGCTTGGTGTGGCTATTGTGCGCATTGCCTTGACAAAGTTGGCATGTGCCATTGACCATGACCACAAAGTTTACCAAGTGCCTTAAACGGCTATGAATCATAACACGATTCAGCCACGGTCAGAGTGTTCAATCACAGTGAAGATATAATGGGAATGACCTTGCAGGTACAAACAAGGTAGAATACTGGTTGCTCGGTGTGGCTATTGTGCGCAATGCCTTGACAAAGTTGGCATGTGCCATTGACCATGACAACAAATGTATCCAAGTGACATTTACTTCTATTGATCATAACACGAGTCAGCCACGGTCATAGTCTCCAATCATAGTGCAGATGTACTAGTCATGATCTTGCTGGTGCAAACAAGGTAGAATACTGGTGGCTCGGTATGGCTATTGTGTGCAATGCCTTGACAAAGTTGGCATGTGCCACTGACCATGACCACAAACTTTACCACCTGACTTTAACTTATACGAATCGTAACACGAGTCAGCCATGGTCAGAGTGCCCAATCACAATGCACATCTAATATGCATGACCTTACAGGTATAGACAAAGTAAAAAACCGGTAACTTGGCACGGCTATTGTGCGCAATGCCTTGACAAAGTTGGCATGTGCCACTGACCATGACCACAAAGTTTACCAAGTACCTTAAACGGCTCCGAATCATAACACGAGTCAGCCACAGTCAGAGTTTCAAATCAGAGTGCAGATGAACTAGGCGTGATCTTGCAGGTGCAAACAAGGTAGAATACAGGTGGCTCGGTGTGGCTATTGTGCGTAATACCTTGACAAAGGTGGCATGTGCCACTGTCCATGACCACAACGTTTACCAAGTGACTTTAACTTCTACGAATCGTAACATGAGTCAGCCACAGTCAGAGTGCCCAATCACAGTTCAGGTGTACTAGGCATGACCTTGCAGGTATAAACAAGGTAAAAAACCGGTGGCTTGGCACGGCTATTGTGCGCAATGCCTTGAAAAAATTGGCATGTGCCACTTACCATGACCACAAAGTTTACCAAGTACCTTAAACGGCTATAAATCATAACACGAGTCAGCCACGGTCAGAATGTCCAATCACAGTGCAGATATACTGGACATGATCTTACGGGTACAAACAAGGTAGAATACTGGTAGCTTGGTGTGGCTATTGTGTGCAATGCCTTGACAAAGTTGGCATGTGCCTCTGACCATGACCAAAAATGTATCCAAGTGACTTTTACTTATATTGATCATAACACAAGTCAGCCATGGTCAGAGTGTCCAATCACAGTGCTGATGTACTAGGCATGATCTTGCAGGTCCAAACAAGGCAGAATACTGGAAGCCTGGCATGGCTATTGTGCGCACCCTCACAAAGTTGGCATGTGCTACTAACCATGACTACAACGTTTACCAAGTACATTAAACGGCTATGAGTCATAACACGAGTCAGCCACGGTCAGAGTGTCCAATCACAGTGCAGATGTACTGGGCATGACCTTGCAGATATAAAAAAGCTAGAATGATGGTGGCCAGTTGTGGCTTTTGTGCGCAATGCCTTGACAACGTTGGCATGTGCCACCGACCATGACCACAAATGTATCCAAGTGACTTTTACTTCTATTGATCATAACACGAGTCAGCCACGGTCAGAGTGTCCAATCACAGTGCAGATGTACAAGGCATAGTCTTGCAGGTATAAACAAGGTAGAATACTGGTGGCTCGGTGGGGCTATTGTGCGCAATGCCTTGACAAAGTTGGCATGTGCCACTGACCATGAACACAAAGTGTACCAAGTGACTTTAACTTCTACGAATCGTAACACGAGTCAGCCACGTTCTGAGTGCCCAATCACATTGCACATCTAATATGCATGACCTTGCAGGTATAAACAAGGTAAAAAACCGGTGGCTTGGCACGGCTATTGTGCGCAATGCCTTGACAAAGTTGGCATCTTCCACTGACCATGACCACAAAGTTTACCAAGTACCTTAAAGGCCTATGAATCATAACACGAGTCAGCCACGGTCAGAGTATCCAATCACAGTGCAGATATACCGGGCATGACCTTGCAGGCATAAACAAGGTAGAATACTGGTGGCTCGGTGTGGCTATTATGCGCAATGCCTTGACAAAGTTGGCATGTGCTACTAACCATGACCACACAGCTTACCAAGTGACTTCGGCTTCTACAAAACATAACACGAGTCAGCCACGGTCAGAGTGCCCAATCACAGTTCAGATGTAAAAGGCATGACCTTGCAGGTATAAAATAGGTAAAAAAACTGGTCGCTTGGCACAGCTTTTGTGCGCAATGCCTTCACAAAGTTGGCACTGACCATGACCACAAAGTTTACCAAGTGACTTTAACGTTTACGAATCGTAACACGAGTCAGCCACAGTCAGAGTGCCGAATCACAGTTAAGATGTACTAGGCATGACCTTGCACTTATAAACAAGGTAAAAAACCGGTGGCTTGGCACGGCTATTGTGTGCAATGCCTTGACAAAGTTGGCATGTGCCATTGACCATAACCACAAAGTTTACCAAGAACCGTAAATGGTTATGAATCATAACACGAGTCTGCCACGGTCAGAGTGTCGAATCACAGTGCATATATACTGGGCATGACCTTACAGGTATTAGAAAGGTGGAACACTGGTGGCTCGGTGTGGCTATTGTGTGCAATGCCCTGACAAAGTTGGCATGTGCCACTGACCACGACGACAAATGTATCCAAGTCACTTTTACTTCTATTAATCATAACACGAGTCAGCCACGGTCAGAGTGTCCAATCACAATGTAGATGTACTAGGCATGATCTTGTAGGTACAAACAAGGTAGAACACTGGTGGCTCGGTGTGGCTATTTTGCGCTATGCCTTGACAAAGTAGGCATGTGCCACTGGCCATGACCACAAATGTATCCAAGTGACTTTTACTTCTCTGGATCATAACACGAGTCAGCCACGGTTAGAGTGTCCAATCACAGTGCAGATGTACTAGGCATGATCATGCAGGTGCAAACAAGGTAGAATACTGGTGGCTCGGTGTGGCTATTGTGCGCAATGCCTTGACAAAGTTGGCATGTGCCACTGAACATGACCACAAATGTATCAAAGTGACTTTTACTTCTATTGATCATAACACGAGTCAGCCACTGTCAGAGTGTCCAATTACAGTGCAGATATAGTAGGCTTGATCTTGCAGGTTAAAAAAAGGTAGAATACTGGTGGCTCGGTGTGGCTATTGTGCGCAATGCCTTGACAAAGTTGGCATGTGTCACTGACCATGACCACAAATGTATCCAAGTGAGTTTTACTTCTATTGCTCATAACACGAGTCAGCCACGGTCAGAGTGCCCAATCACAGTGCATATGTACTATGCATGATATTGGAGGTGCAAACAAGGTAGAATACTGGTGGCTCGGTGTGGCTATTGTGCGCAATGCCTTGACAAAGTTGGCATGTGCCACTGTTCATGACCACAACGTTTACCAAGTGACTTTAACTTCTACGAATTGTAACACGAGTCACCCACGCTCAGAGTGCCCAATCACAGTGCACAGCTAACATGCATGACCTTGCAGGTATAAACAAGGTAAAAAACCAGTGGCTTGGCATGGCTATTGTGTCCAAGGCCTTGACAAAGTTGGCATGTGCAACTGCCATGACAAAAACGTTCACCAAGTACCTTAAACGGCTATGAATAATGACACGAGTCAGCCATGGTCAGAGTGTCCAATCTCAGTGCAGATATACTGGGCATGACCTTGCACGTATAAGCTAGAATACTGATGGCTTCGTGTGGTTATTGTGCGCAATACCTTGACAAAGTTGGCATGTGCCACTGACCATGACCACAAATGTATCCACGTGAGCTTTACTTCTTGTACACAATTCAGCCACGGTAAGAGTGCCCAATCACAGTGCAGATGTACTAGGCATGATCTTGCAGGTGCAAACAAGGTTGAATACTGGTGGCCTGGTGTGGCCACTGTGCGCAATGCCTTGATAAACTTGGCATGTGCCACTGACCATGACCACAAAGTTAACCAAGGGACTTTAACATCTACGAATTCTAACACGAGTCAGCCACAGTCAGAGTGTCCAATCACAGTTCAGATGTACTAGGCATGACCTTTCAGGTATAAACAAGGTAAAAAACCAGTGTCTTGGCATGGTTATTATGCGCAATGCCTTGACAAAGTTGGCATGTGCCACTGACCATGACCACAAAGTTTACCAAGTACCTTAAACGACTATGAATAATAACACGACTCAGCCACGGGCAGAGTGTCCAATCAAAGTGCAGATATACTGGGCATGACCTTGCAGGTATTAACAAGGTATAATATTGGTGGCTCGGTGTGGCTATTTTGCACAATGCCTTGACAAAGTTGGCATGTGCCACTGACCATGACCACAAATGTATCCCTGTGACTTTTACTTCTCTAGATCATAACACGAGTCAGCCACGGACAGAGTGTCCAATCACAGTGTAGATGTACTAGGCATAATCGTGCAGGAGCAAATAGGGTAGAATACTGGTGGCTCGGTTTGGCTATTGTGCGCAATGCCTTGACAAAGTTGGCATGTGCCACTGAACATGACCACAAATGTATCCAAGTGACCTTTACTTCTATTGATCATAACACGAGCCAGCCACTGTCAGAGTGTCAAATTACAGTGCAGATATAGTAGGCATGATCTTCCTGGTTAAAAAAAGGTAGAATACTGGTGGCTCCGTGTGGCTATTGTGCACAATGCCTTAACAAAAGTAGCATGTGCCACTGACCACGACCACAAAGTTTACCAAGTGACATTAACGTCTACAAATCGTAACACGAGTCAGCCACAGTCAGAGTGCCCAATCACAGCGCACATCTAATATGCATGACCTTGCAGGTATAAACAATGTAAAGAGCCGGTGGCTTGGCACGGCTATTGTGCGCAATGCCTTGACAAAGTTGGCATGTGCCACTGCCATGACCACAAAGTTTTCAAAGTACCTTAAACGGCTATGAATCATTACACGAGCCAGCCACGTTCAGAGTGTCCAATCTCAGTGCAGATATACTGGGCATGGCCTTGCACATATAAGCTAGAATACTGCTGGCTCGGTGTGGCTATTGTGCGCAATGCCTTGACAAAGTTGGCATGTGCCACTGACCATGACCACAAATGTATCCAAGTGAGCTTTACTTCTATTGATCATAGCACAAGTCAGCCACGGTAAGAGTGCCCAATCACAGTGCAGATGTACTAGGCATGATCTTGCAGGTGCAAACAAGGTAGAATACTGGTGGCTCGGTGTGGCTATTGTGCGCAATGCCTTGACAAACTTGGCATGTGCCACTGACCATGACCACAAAGTTTACCAAGTGACTTTAACTTCTACGAATCGTAACACGAGTCAGCCACGGTCAGAGTGCCCAATCACAGTTCAGATGTACTAGGCATGACCTTTCAGGTATAAACAAGGTACAAAACTAGTGTCTTGGCATGGCTATTGTGCGCAATGCCTTGACAAAGTTGGCATGTGCCACTGACCACGACCACAAAGTTTACCAAGTACCTTAAACAACTATGAATCATAACACGAGTCATCCACGCTCACAGTGTCCAATCATAGTGCAGATATACTAGGCATGACCTTGCAGGTATAGACAAGGTAGAATACTGGTGGCTCGGTGTGGCTATTGTGTGCAATGCCTTGACAAAGTTGGCATGTGCCACTCACCATGACCACAAATGTATCCAAGTGACTTTCACTTCTATGAATCGTAACACGAGTCAGCCATAGTGAGAGTGCCCAATCACAGTGCACATCTAATATGCATGACCTTACAGGTATAAACAAGGTATATAACTGGTGGCTTGGCACGACTATTGTGCGCAATTACTTGACAAAGTTGGCATGTACCACTGACCATGACCACAAAGTTTGCCAAGTTCCTTAAACGGCTATGAATCATAACACGAGTCAGCCACTGTCAGAGTGTCCAGTCACAGTGCAGATATACAAGGCATGACCTTCCACATACAAAGAAGGTCAAATACTGGTGGCTCGGTGTGTGGCTATTGTGCGCAATGCCTTGACAAATTTGGCATGTGCCACTAACCATGACCACAAGTGACTTTTACTTATATTGATCATAACACGAGTCAGCCACAGTCGGAGTGTCCAATCACTGTACACATCTAATATGCATGACATTGCAGGTAAAACAAGGTAAAAAAACCGGTGCCTTGGCACGGCTGTTGTGCGCAATGCCTTGACAATGTTTGCATGTGCCACTGACCATGACCACAAATGTATCCAAGTAACTTCTACTTCCATTGATCATAACACAGGTGAGCCACGGTCAGAGTGTCCAACCAAAGTGCAGATGTACTAGGCATGATCTTGCAGGTGCAAACAAGGTAGAATACTGGTGGCTTGGTGTGGCCTTTGTGCGCAATGCCCTGACAAAGTTGGTATGTGCCACTGACCATGACCACAAAGTTTACCAAGTGACTTTAACTTCTAGAAATCATAACACAAGTCAGCCACGGTTAGAGTACCCAATCACATTGCACATCTAATATGCATGACCTTGCAGGTATAAACAGGGTAAACAACCGGTGTCTTGGCATGGCTATTGTGCGCAATGCTTTGACAAAGTTGGCATGTGCCAGTGACCATGACCAACTATGTGGTCATGGTCAGTGGCACATGCCAACTTTGTCAAGGCTTTGCGCACAATAGCCATGCCAAGCCACCGGTTTTTTACCTTGTTTATACCTAAAAAGTCATGCCTAGTACATTTGTACTGTGATTGGGCACTCTGAATATGGCTGACTCGTGTTACGATTCCTATAAGTTAAAGTCACTTGGTAAACATTGGGGTCATGGTCAGTGGCACATGCCAAATTTGTCAAGGCATTGCTAACAATAGCCACACCGAGCCACCAGTATTCTACCTTGTTTTCACCTGTAAGATCATGCCTAGTACATCTGCACTGTGATTGGACACTCTGACCGTGGCTGACTCGTGTTATGATTCATAGCTGTTTAAGGTACTTGGTAAACTTTGTGGTCATGGTCACTGGCACATGCCAACAGTTTCAATGCATTGCGCACAATAGTCGTGCCAAGCCACCGGTTTTCTACCTTGTTTATATTTGTAAGGTCATGTGTATTAGATGTGCACTATGATTGGGCACTCTGACCGTGGCTAACTCGTGTTACGATTCGTAGAAGTTAAAGTCACTTGGTAAACTACATGGTCATGGTCAGTGGCACATGCCAACTTTGTCAAGGACTTGCGTACAATAGCCACACCGAGCCACCAGTATTCTACCTTGTTTGCACCTGCACTATCATGCCTAATACATATGCACTGTGATTGGACACTCTGACCGTTGCTGACTTGTGTTACGATTGATAGCCATTTAAGGTACTTGGTAGACTTTATGGTCATGGTCAGTGGCACATGCCAACTTTGACAAGGCATTGCATGCAATAACCGTGCAAAGCCACCGGTTTTTTTACCCTTTTTATACCTTCAAGGTCATGCATATTATATGTGCAATGTCATTGGGCACTCTGACCGTGGCTGACTCGTGTTACAATTCGTAGAATTTAATGTCACTTGGTAAACTACGTTGTTATGGTCAGTGGCACATGCCAACTTTGTCAAGGCATTGCGCACAAAAGCCACATCGATCCACAAGTATTCTACCTTGTTTGCACCTGCAAGATCATGCCTAGTACATCTGCACTGTGATTGGACACTTTGACCGTGGCTAACTTGTGTTATGATCAGTAGAAGTAAAAGTCACTTGGGTACATTTGTGGTCATGGTCAGTGGCACATGCCAACTTTGTCAAGGCATTGCGCATAATAGTCACACCGAGCCACAAGTATTCTACCTTGATTGTACCTCCAAGGTCATGCCAAGTAGATCTGCACTGTGATTGGACACTCTGACCGTGGCTGACCCGTGTTAAGATTCATAGCCGTTTAAGGTACTTGGTAGACTTTGTGGTCATGGTCAGTGGCACATGCCAACTTTTTCAAGGCTTTGCGCAAAATAGCCATGCCAAGCCACCGGTTTTTGACCTTGTTTATACATAGAAAGTCATGCCTAGTACATCTGTACTGTGATTGGGAACTCTGAATATGGCTGACTCGTGTTACAATTCGTATAAGTTAAAGTCACTTGGTAAACATTGTGGTCATGGTCAGTGGCGCATGCCAACTCTTTCAAGGCATTGCGCACAATCGCCACACCGAGCCACCAGTATTCTACCTTGTTTGCATGTGCAAGATCATGCCTAGTACATTTGCACTGTGATTGGACACTCTGACCGTGGCTGACTCGTGTTATGATTCATAGCCGTTTAAGGTACTTGGTAAGCTTTGTGGTCATGGTCAATGGCACATGCCAACATTGTCAAGGCGTTGCGCACAATAGCCGTGCCAATACACCGGTTTTTTTCCTTGTTTATACTTGTAAGGTCATGCATATTAGATGTACACTGTGATTGGGCACTCCGACCGTGGCTGACTCGTGTTGCGATTCGTAGAATTTTAAGTCACATGGTAAACTTTGTGGTCATGTTCAGTGGCACATGCCAACTTTGTCAAGGCATTGCCCACAATAGCCACACTGAGCCACCAGTATTCTACCTTGTTTATACCTGCAAGGTCATGCCCAGTATATCTGCACTGTGATTGGACTCTCTGACCGTGGCAGACTCGTGTTATGATCAATAGAAGTAAAAGTCACTTGGATACATTTGTGGTCATGGTCAGTGCACATGCCAACTTTGTCAAGGCATTGCGTACAATAACCACACCGAGCCACCAGTATTCTACCTTGTTTATACCTGTAAGGTCATGCTCAGTATATCTGCACTGTGATTTGACACTGACTGTGGCTGACTCGTGTTATGATTCACTGTCGTTTCAGATATTTGGTAAACTTTGTGGTCATGGTCAGTGGCACATGCCAACTTTGTCAAGGCATTGCATACAATAGCCGTGCCAAGCCACCGGGTTTTTACCTTGTTTATACCGGCAAGGTCATGCATATTAGATGTGCAATGTCATTGGGCACTCTGACCGTGGCTGAATCGTGTTACAATTTGTAGAAGTTAAAGTCACTTGGTAAACTATGTGGTCATGGTCAGTGGCACATACCAACAGTGTCAAGGCATTGCGCCCAATTGCCACACCGAGGCAACAGTGTTTTACCTTGTTTGCGCGTGCAAGATCATGCCTAGTACATCTGCACTGTGATTGGACACTCTGACAGTGGATGACTTGTGTTATGATCAGTGGAAGTAAAAGTCATTTGCATACATTTGTGGTCATGGTCAGTGGCACATGCCAACTTTGTCAAGGCATTGCGCACAATAGTCACACCGATCCACCATTATTCTACCCTGTTTGTTTCTACAAGGTCATGCCCGGTATATCTGCACTGTGATTGGACATTATGACCGTGGCTGACTCGTGTTAAGATTCACAGCCGGTTAAGTTACTTGGTAAACTTCGTGGTCATGGTCAGTGGTACATTCCAACTTTGTCAAGGCATTGCGCACAGTAGCCGTGCCAAGCCACCGTTTTTTGACATTGTTTATACCTGCAAGGACATGCCTAATACATCTAAACTTTGATTGGGCACTCTGACTGTGGTTGACTCGTGCTATGATTCGTATAAGTTAAAGTCACGTGGTAAAGTTTGTCGTTATGGTCAGTGGAACATGTCAGTATTTTCAAGGCATTGCCCACAATATCCGTGCCAAGAGACCGGTTTTTTACCTTATTTATACCTGCAAGGTCATGCATAGTAGATGTGCAATGTGATTGTGGCTGACTCGTGTTACAATTCGTATAAGTTAAAGTCACTTGAATACATTTGTGGTCATGGTCAGTGTCACATGCCAACTTTGTCAAGGCATTGCGCGCAATAGCCACACCAAGCCACCAGTATTCTACCTTGTTTATGCCTGCAAGGTCATGCCCAGTATATCTGCACTGTGATTGGACACTCTGACCGTGGCTGACTTTTGCTATGATTCATAGCCGTTTAAGGTACTTGGTTAATTTTGTGGTGATGTTCAGTGGCACATGCGATTTTTGTCAAGGCTTTGCGCACAATAGCCGTGCCAAGACACCGGTTTTTTACCTTGTTTATACCTGTAAGGTCATGCCCAGTATATCTCTACTGTGATTGGACACTTTGACTGTGGCTAACTCGTGTTATGATTCATAGCCGTTTAAGGTACTTGGTTAATTTTGTGGTGATGGTCAGTGGCACATGCCATTTTTGTCAAGGCATTGCGCACAATAGCCTTGCCAAGACACCGGTTTTCTGCCTTGTTTAGACCTCCAAGGTCATGCATATTACATGTGCGCTGTGGTTGGGTACTCTGACCGTGGCTGACTCGTGTTATTATTCGTAGAAGTTAAAGTCATTTGGTAAAATTTGTGGTCATGATCAGTGGCACATGCCAACATTGTCAAGGCATTGCGCACAATAGCCACACCGAGCCACCAGTATTCTACGTTGTTTGCACCTGCAAGATCATGCCTAGTACATCTCCACTGAGAGTGGACATTCTGACCGTGGCTGACTCGTGTTACAATCAATAGAAGTAAAAGTCACTTGGATAAATTTGTGGTAATGGTCAGTGGCACTTGCCAACTTTGTCAAGGCATTGCGCATAATAGCCACACCGAGCCACCAGTATTCTACCTTGTTTGCACCTGCAAGGTCATGCCCAGTATATCTGCACTGTCATTGGACACTCTGATCGTGGCTGACTCGTGTTATGATTCATAGTCGTTTAAGGTACTTGGTAAGCTTTATGGTCATGGTCAGTGGCACATGCCAACTTTGTCAAGGCATTGCGCACAAAAGCCATGCCAAGCCACTGGTATTTTACCTTGTTTATTCCTGCAAGCTCATGCATATTAGATGTACGCTGTGATTGGGCACTTTGACCATGGCTGACTTGTGTTACGATTCGTAGAAGTTAAAGTCACTTGGTAAACTTTGTGGTCATGGCCAGTGGCACATGCCAACTTTTTCAAGGCATTGCGCACAATAGCCACACCGAGCCACCATTATTCTACCTTGTTTGCACCTGCAAGCTCATGCCTAGTACATTTGCATTGTGATTGAACACTCTGACCGTGGCTGACTCGTTGTATGATCAATAGAAGTAAAAGCCACTTGGATACATTTGTGGTTATGGTCAGTGGCACATGCCAACTTTGTCAAAGCATTGCGCACAATAGCCACACGGAGCCACCAGTATTCTACCTTGTTTATACCTGCAAGGTCATGCCCAGTATATGTGCACTTTGATTGGATACTCTGACCGTGGCTGACTCGTGTTGAAGGTACTTGATAAACTTTGTGGTCATGGTCAGTGGCACATGCCAACTTTGTCAAGGCATTGCGCACAATAGCCGTGCCAAGACACCGTTCTTTAACCTTTTTTACATTTGTAAGATCATGCCTAGTATATATGCACTTTGTTTGGACACTCTAACCGTGGTTGGCTTGTGTTATGATCAATAGAAGTAAAATTCACTTGAATACATTTGTGGTCATGGTCAGTGGCACATGCCAGATATGTCAGGGCATTGCGCACAATAGCCACACCGAGCCACCAATATTATACCCTTTTTGCACCTGCAAGATCATGCCTAGTACATCTACACTGTGATTGGACACTCTGACCGTGGCTAACTCGTGTTATGACCAATAGAAGTAAATGTCACTTGGATACATTTGTGGTCATGGTCAATGGCACATGCCAACTTTGTCAAGTCATTGCGCACAATAGCCACACCGGGCCACCAGTATTCTACCTTGTTTTTACTTGCAAGGTCATGCCCAGTATATCTGCAGTGTGATTGGACACTCTGACCGTGGCTGACTCGTGTTATGATTCGTAGAAGTTCAAGTCACTTGGTGAACTTTGCGGTCATGGTAAGTGGCACATGCCAACTTTGTCAAGGCATTGCGCACAATAGCCACACCGAGCCACCAGTATTGTACATTGTTTACACGTGCAAGATCATGCCTGGTATATCTGCACTGTGATTGGACACTCTGACCATGGCTGACGTGTGTTATGATTCATAGCCGTTTAAGGTACTTGGTAAACTTTGTGGTCATGGTCAGTGGCACATGCCAACTTTGTCAAGGCATTGCGCACAATAACCGTGCCAAGCCACCGGTCCTTTACCTTGTTTATACCTATAAGGCCATTCATATTAGATGTGCACTGTGACTGGGCACTTTGACTGTGGCTGACTCGTGTTACGATTCGTAGAAGTTAAAGTCACTTGGTAAACTTTGTGGTCATGGTCAGTGGCACATGCCAGCTTTGTCAAGGCATTGCACACAATAGCCACACCAAGCCACCAGTATTCTACCTTGCTTGAACCTGCAAGATCATGCCTAGTACATGTGCACTGTGATTGGACACTCTGACCGTGGCTGACTCGTGTTATGCTCAATAGAAATAAAAGTCACCCGGATACATTTGTGGTCATCGTCAGTGCCACATGCGAACTTTGTCAAGGCATTGCGCACAATAGCCACACCGAGCCACCAGTATTGTACCTTGTGTGTAAGTGCAAGATCATTCCCAGTATATCTGCATTGTGATTGGACACTCGGACCGTGGCTGACTTGTGTTTTGATCAATAGAAGTAAAAGTCACTTTGATACATTTGTGGTCATGGTGAGTGGCACATGCCAACTTTGTCAAGGCATTGCGCATAACAGCCACACCAAGCTACCAGTATTATACCTTGTTTGCACCTGCAAGATCATGCCTAGTACATCTGCACTGTGATTGGTCACTCTGACCGTGACTGACTCGTGTTTTGATCAACAGAAGAAAAAAGTCACTTGGATACAGTTGTGGTCATGGTCAGTGGCACATGCCAACTTTTTCATGGCATTGCGTATAATAGCCACACCGAGCCAACAGTATTCTACCTTGTTTGAACCTGCAAGATCATGCCTAGTACATCTGCACTGTGATTGGACACTCTGACCGTGGCTGACTCGTGTTACGATCAATAGAAGTAAAAGTCATTTGGATACATTCGTGGTCATTGTCAGTGGCACATGCCAACTTTGTCAAGGCATTGCGCACAATAGCCACACCAAGCCATGTGTATTCTACCTTGTTTATACCTACAAGGTCATGCCCAGTATATCTGCACTGTCATTGGACACTCTGACCGTGGCTGACACATGTTATGATTTATAGCCGTTTTAGGTACTTGGTAAACTTTGTGGTCATGGTCAGTGGCACATGCCAACATTGTCAAGGCATTGCGCACAATAGCCGTGCCAAGACACCGGTTTTTTACCCTTTTTATACCTACAAGGTCATACCTAGTACATGTGAACTGCGACTGGGCACTCTGACCATGGCTGACTCGTGTTACCATTTGTAGAAGTTAAAGTCACTTGGTGAACTTTGTGGTCATGGTCAGTTGCACATGCCAACTTTGTCAAGGCATTACACATAATAACCACACCGAGCCACCAGTATTCTACCTTGTTTGTACGTGCAAGGTCATGCCTAGTACATTTGCACTGTGATTGGACACTCTGCCCGTGGCTGACTCGTGTTATGATCAATAGAAGTAAAAGTCACTTGGATATATTTGTGGTGATGGTCAGTGGCACATGCCAACTTTGTCAAGGCAGTGCACACAATAGCCACACCGAGCCACCAGTAATCTACCTTGTTAGACCTGCAAGGTCATGCAGATTAGATGTGCGCTGTGGTTGGGTACTCTGTTCGTGACTGACTCGTGTTATTATTCGTAGAAGATAAAGTCACTTGGTAAAATGTGTGGTCATGGTCAGTGGCACATGCCAACATTGTCAAGGCATTGCGTACAATAGCCACAGTGAGCCACCAGTATTCTACGTTGTTTGCACATGCAAGATCATGCCTAGTACATCTCCACTGAGAGTGGACATTCTGACCGTGGCTGACTCGTGTTACAATCAATAGAAGTAAAAGTCACTTGGATAAACTTGTGGTAATGGTTAGTGGCACTTGCCAACTTTGTCAAGGCATTGCGCACAATAGCCACACCGAGCCACCAGTATTCTACCTTGTTTGCACCTGCAAGGTCATGCCCAGTATATCTGCACTGTCATTGGACACTCTGATCGTGGCTGACTCGTGTTATGATTCATAGTCGTTTAAGGTACTTGGTAAGCTTTATGGTCATGGTCAGTGGCACATGCCATCTTTGTCAGGGCATTGCGCACAAAAGCCATGCCAAGCCACCGGTATTTTACCTTGTTTATTCCTGCAAGCTCATGCATATTAGATGTACGCTGTGATTGGGCACTTTGACCATGGCTGACTTGTGTTACGATTCGTAGAAGTTAAAGTCACTTGGTAAACTTTGTGGTCATGGCCAGTGGCACATGCCAAAATTGTCAAGGCATTGCGCACAATAGCCACACCGAGCCACCAGTATTCTACCTTGTTTGCACCTGCAAGCTCATGCCTATTACATTTGCATTGTGATTGGACACTCTGACCGTGGCTGACTCGTTGTATGATCAATAGAAGTAAAAGCCACTTGGATACATTTGTGGTTATGGTCAGTGGCACATGCCAACTTTGTCAAGGCATTGCGCACAATAGCCACACGGAGCCACCAGTATTCTACCTTGTTTATACCTGCAAGGTCATGCCCAGTATATGTGCACTTTGATTGGACACTCTGACCTTGGCTGACTCGTGTTTTGATTCATAGCCGTTGAAGGTACTTGATAAACTTTGTGGTCATGGTCAGTGGCACATGCCAACTTTGTCAAGGCATTGCGCACAATAGCCACACCGAGCCACCAGTATTCTACCATTTTTGCACGTGCTAGATCATGTTTAGTACATCTGCATTGTGATTGGACACTTTGACCATGGCTGACTCGTGTTATGATCAAAAGAAGTAAGAGTCAATTGGATACATTTTCGGTCATGGTCAGTGGCACATGCCAACTTTGTCAAGGCATTGTGCACAATAGCCACACCGAGCCACTAGTATTCTACCTTGTTTATACCTGCCAGGTCATGCCCAGTATATCTGCACTGTGTTTGGACACTCTGACCGTGGCTGAATCGTGTTGTGATTTATAGCCGTTTAAGGTACTTGGTAAACTTTGTGGTCATGGTCAGTGGCACATGCCAACTTTGTCAAGGCATTGCGCACAATAGCCACACCGAGACACCAATATTCTACCTTGTTTGTACCTGCAAGATCATGCCTAGTACAGCTGCACTGTGGTTGGACACTCTGACCGTGGCTGACTCGTGTTATGATCAATAGAAGTAAAAGTCACTTGGATACATTTGTGGTCATGGTCAGTGGCACATGCCAACTTTGTCAAGGCATTGCGCACAATAGCCACACCGAGACACCAATATTCTACCTTGTTTGTACCTGCAAGATCATGCCTAGTACAGCTGCACTGTGGTTGGACACTCTGACCGTGGCTGACTCGTGTTATGATCAATAGAAGTAAAAGTCACTTGGATACATTTGTGGTCATGGTCAGTGGCACATGCCAACTTTGTCAAGGCATTGCGCACAATAGCCACACCTAGCCACCACTATTCTACCTTGTTTATACCTGCAAGGTCATGCCTAGTATATCTGCACTACGATTGGACACTCTGACTGTGGCTGACTCGTGTTACGATTCGTAGAATTTAAAGTCACTTGGTAAACTTTGTGGTCATGGTGAGTGGCACATGCCAACTTTGTCAAGGCATGGCGCACAATAGCCGTGCCAAGCCACCGGTTTTTTCCCTTGTTTATACCTGCAAGGTCATGCATATTATATGTGCACTGTGATTGGACACTCTGAATGTGGCTGACGCGTGTTATGATTTATAGTCGTTAAAGGTACTTGGTAAACTTTGTGATCATGGTCAGTGCCACATGCCAACTTTGTCAAGGCATTGCACTCAATAGCTAGACCGAGCCACCAGTATTCTACCTTGTTTGCACCTACAAGATCATGCTTAGTACATCTGCACTGTGATTGGGCACTCTGACTGTGGCTGACTCGTGTTACGATCCGTAGAAGTAGAAGTCACTTGGTAAACATTGTGGTCATGGTCAGTGGCACATGCCAACTTGTCAGAAGAATGCAACGAGTGGGAACAGCAAGAGTATAAGCAAGCAGAAGCAATGGAGCATGCACGAGTTTGGTAGCAAAGTGACGGAAGCAGGAGGTGAGTGCAGGTCCAAGGAGTTAGTCGCAGAGCCTCGAGAGAGGCGAGGCGCCGGGGCTTCGAGGTAGACATGAGGAGAAGAAATCGACGCGAGAAGCGAAGTCAGAGAACACATAAATCTGACACCCTCCCTGAATCTGACTCGCTTCTTGTAAGGCTCGTCTGCTCCTTCGGTCCGCAAGGGCATCTGTTGGGCGTGAGCATGGTCCATGGGACGTGTCCTTGTAGCAGTCACTGACCAGCCGAATGCGAGTCGAGGCCACCACTCGACAGTTTTGCAGTCTTGGTAGTTCAATGGCTGGCGGAGGCATGGGGCAACGACATGCGTGAAGAAGTTCTTGTTGGAACATGAATGTGACATATCACAAGTCACGCCGAAGTAAACATCTCAATAACGGTTCAGCTCCGGCTTGGAACCACCTCGGTCATCACCTCCGACTAGCCGTTAACGGTCCTCGACCTATCAACGGCCATTCTACCGAGGAATCCCCTAACAAGCGGCTCTGCTGTAAGCACGTCTGGCTAGTGCACAAGAAGTCGTTGCATATGCTTTGTCCTGTTCTATCCTGATATAAGGAGGATGTTCATTCCCTCCTAGTTAAAGCAGAACAGTTCTGCATATCCTGTTCCCCTTTGGTTCCGCGGCTTCGCCGCCGTGTCTTCGCTTTGCTCGTCCCTCGCACTTCCTGTCTTTGCCACCTCTCGATGCTTTGCTCCGTCACTCTCGCTCCTTTGCTCAGCTCTCATACCTCGCCAATCATCACTCCTCTCGTCTGCACTCTCTCTCATATCAACCTGTCTACCTCAGCTACCTCGCTTCTCAGCCTCTACCTACTCTCACGACAAACTCCTCGGACCGCTCCCGCTTGCGTCACTCCGCTGACGTATGCTTGCGTGTTCTAACGCTTCTGCTTTCTTCTTCCACCGCTGTTCTCGTGCTTGCTTTCTTCTGACATGGTATCAGAGCTTCAAGCAACATCTCCTGGAGTCCCGTAAATGTGTCATCGCTCTACCGTCATCCTTGCTTCATTGCTTCGACCTACATTCTCCTACCCCCGCCGCCATCACATCGTGCTTCACCGCTTCATGAGCAGCTGACATCAGCAGTCCTGCCTAACTAGTTCTCTACGCTGAAGATACGCCTCGTCGTCCTAAGAAGGCCCTGCGCCCATTTCCGCGGCCGTGGCTAACAATCGGTGACGTGTCGCCTATATCAGTTGCAAGTGACTCCTGAGCCGCGGCCTGCCGTCAACTATGGAGAAGCTTCCTGCTCTCTGCCATCCGCTGATCCTCATCACATCTGCCTCCGCCAGCATCTCCCTCCCTTTATTCTTGCCTCATCAGCCTCATCTTCCCCTTCCTCGCTCTCATCCTCATCTTGCCTGCATCTGTTGTCTCGAGCCGCCTTCTCGCATCACCTCCTCGCCTTGTCAGCAGCTGTAGCCAAAGTTGCTGCTGCCAGGATATCGGACACCACCAGTCTTCCTGCTCCCATTTCCAAGCCAACTGGGGAACAAGCCATCACTCTCCTGGCATCAGCAGTCTAGTGTCCCTGCCTGCTGCCTGCCTTCCTCTGTCGCAGCCAACTTCTTTCAGCTGACATGATATCGGATACCACTAGTCTTCCTGCTCCCACTTCCGAGCCAACCGGGGAACAGGCCGTCACTCTCCTGAACACGAGAAGAAGTGGTTGTGTCACCTTCACCTGCCGCGCTGCATCTCATCCTCTCCCTCTCCGCTCGCGTCTCTCCCTGTCTCTCGTCTCCTCCATCATCATCAGCCTTCGGCCTTCATCTTCATCTGCTTCCATCATCCCTCCTCCTCGCTTCAATCTCCTCAACCTCATCAGCCGCCCACTTCCACCTCGTCTCTGCCCCTTCATCATCAGTATCATCCGCACCGCCTTCACATCGCCTCCTCCTCATTATCAGCATCATTCGTGCCACCTTTCATCCATCATCCACATCAGCATCATCTCCTCGCGCACGTGGTTCCGCCCCTGCGCCCACTCATCACATCAATCGCTTCCTCCACTTCCGCAAATCGCTTCCAGCTCGGCACACGGATCCGCCCGGTCGCATCGCCTTTTCGCGACGACCTGCGCCCACGCCGAAAACTTCCTTCAGCGCACGAGGTTCCGCCCCTGTGCCCACTCATCCATCAATCATTTCCTTCGCTTCGCATTGCTCTCAGCTCGGCACAAGGATCCGCCCGGTCGCATCGTCTTTTATGCGACGACCTGCACCTACGCCGAAAACTTCACAGGGCACGAGGTTCCGCCCCTGCGCCCACTCATCCATCAATCATTTCCTCCGCTTCAGCATCAAACCTCAGCTCGGCACAAGAATTTGACCCGGTTGCATCGCCTTTCCGCGACAACCTGCGTCCACGCCATAACTTCGCAGCGCACGTGATTTGCCCCCGCGCCCACTCCATCATCAATCACTCATCGCAGTTCACATCATGCTCATATAGCTCCATCTCAGCACCCCCTCTCTCATCCTCAGCTCCTACTCGGCACACAAAGCTGCCTCACCTCGACATCTCTCATCATCACCATGGTTGTTGCACATCCTCCTCAATTGCCACCCCTTGACATACTGGCCGAAGATGGTTCCAACGTGCATACATGGTCAGCCTCTGTCCTACTCCGAGGTGTAGCATGGTCAGTTTGAGAACATGCATTCATCAACCTTCTTCGAGGGTCCATTGAGTACAACAGTGATAGACACAGCCAGTCCTCGGATGATCACTCTGTAAACATCCAGCAGATCACCTTTGAGGCAGTCTGTGCTCAACTCTGACCACTTGTGCATCCCTCCTACCATCATCACTTCCGAACAGCTCACACTACCCCACTACTTTGGCACAGAATTCTTTAGCAGGGGTGGTGCCGACACTGGCTCAAAGGCGTCTGCACCAATGTGACAACCCTACCTGCACTGGCAGAAGCAATTGACCCTTTGCCCTTCTTCGGCAGTCATGAAGGATGGAGACAAATGCAAGAATGGACCAAGCAGGTGTACAGGTCCCTCTATCCAGGCCTCTTGCTACACTACAACGTAACAAACTATCTGTTTGGAGATCGACTCTACCTTGGGCCACTAGACCAACAGTCTGAATCGTATGCTGAAGTAAATCAGCAAGTGCGCTAGGAACTGAAAACTATCATGCACAGGACCTACCATACTCTCGTTGATGCATAGCCAGAAGACCTCGGAGACATGTGGTCTCACTTTCTCTCTTCTCGGGGTTTAGGTCGCTCCATCACATTGGAACGAACCTACTCTTACAAATGACCTGTCAGATTCACGAGGGGTGTTGGAACATGAATCTGACAGAGCACAAGTCACCCCGAAGTAAAAATCTCAATAACAGTTCAGCTCCGGCTTGGAACCACCTCCGTCATCACCTCCGACTAGCCGTTAACGGTCCTCGACCTATCGACGGCCATTCTACCGAGGAATCCCCTAACAAGCGGCTTGGCCGTAAGCACGTCCGGCTAGTGCACAAGAAGCCGTTGCATATGCTTTGTCCTGTTCTGTCCTGATATAAGGAGGATGTTCATTCCCTCCGAGTCAAACCAGAACAGTTCTGCACATCCTATTCCCCTTTGGTTCCGCGGCTTCGCCGCCGTGTCTTTGCTCTGCTCGTCCCTCGCACTTCCTGTCTTTGCCACCTCTCGACGCTTCGCTCCGTCACTCTCGCTCCTTCGCTCAGCTCTCATACCTCGCCAATCATCACTCCTCTCGGCTGCACTCTCTCTCATATCAACCTGTGTACCTCGGCTACCTCGCTTCTCAGCCTCTACATGCTCTCACAACTAACTCCTCGGGCAGCTCCCGCTTGCATCACTCCGCTGACGTATGCTTGCGTGTTCTGACGCTTTTGCATGCTTCTGCCGCTGCTGTTCTCGTGCTTGCATTCTTCTGACAGGTCTATCCACATGTGAGTGAGGGTGCATCTGCGTTTACGGATGAGGGGATGGAAGATGGGAGCAGTGATGGTGAGTAGTGCTCCTCGAATTTCTTCCACCACAAAGGATACCTGTTTAGAGTGGAAGTTGGTAGGGAAGCGTCTCCCTCCTTTGTAGACAGGGTAGTGTTGGAGGGTATAGGATATAAGGACGCCTTTGATGTAGCAGAGGTGGAAGAGGTTACAGAAGTCTTGCAACCACTGAAGAATGTTAGTTGCTCTACTTGCAGTGAGGATCAGTCCCTCACACTTGGTGAGGAAGTGCCGAGGGAATGACGAGAAGTTGACCGGCCCATAAATACAAGTGGTGGTATTGATGAGGGGCCGATTCGCTGGGAGAGGCGACCTTTTGGTGATGAGGGTCATGAGCCTTGAGGACTGAAAGGAAATGTGGTCGGGCCGAGCTTGGTGCTGGGAGATGCTGATGGGGAGGAGAACACAGGGATTTGAGCGCAGGGAGGAGACCTTGTGCATTGAGGAAGTGTCGGTGTGGACGCAGGTCGTCACCAGACTAGTGATGCGACCAGGCAACTCTTTGTGCCGAGCGGGATGCAGATGAGGAACCAGAGGAACTGAGGAGAAATGCGTCATTGCAAGGGCGGAACCTTGTACGGTGCGGAGAAAATCCGCGTGGGCGTAGGTCATTGCAGAGTGGGCGATGCGTCCGAGGATCCGTGTGCCAAGCAGGCGATGAGTAGTCAATGATGGCGGAGGAGTGCTGAGATGTGGAGCGGGCGCAGGGGCGCAACCACGTGCGCTGGGGAAGTTTCGGCATGGACGTTGTCATCGCGATCCGGGCAATGCGGCCGGGCGGATCCTAGTGCCGAGCTGATTGAGGAAAGCGAGTATGGACTGAGAGCTGCTTGACGAGGGAGTGGACGCAGGGGTGAAACCATGTGTACTGCAAACTAGAGGGGAAGAATGCGGCAAGGGGAAGGCGGTTGCCAACGTGCGGCGAGAAATCTGCTGCCAGTGTGGGTGTAGGCTGCTACGAGAACAGGCAGCTAGCTCGTGCAGGTCCTTGAACTGGCCACAGATGCTGATGATAAGCAAGCGGAAGTTGATGAAACAGGAGTGGGAGCAGGGACAAAACCACGTTCGCTACGGAAGTTTTTGGCGTGGGCGCAGGTCGTCGCGAAGCCGGCGATGCGACCGGGCGGATCCTTGGGCCGAGCGGAGGATGAAGCGGAAGCGAAGAGGAAGCTGTGGAAGCTGATGATTGAGTCGGAACAGGGGGGAGCCACGTGCGCTAATGACGAGGGCTGCTGAGGAAGGCTGATGCGGAGGCGGCGTGGACGATGCAGAGGACGATGGGCGATGCGAGGAAAGCAGATGACGTTGGGTTGAGGCAGGAGGCTGGGTGGTAATAGCGAGGAGGGCTGAAGGCAACAGATGAAGATGAGGATGACGCAAAGATGAAGGAGTGAGAGGCTGATGAGGAAGAAGAGGGCATGGCGGAGGTGGAGGATGGAGGTCGCGACCAAACGTAGACGGTGAGAAGGGAGGCGGCGCGGTAGTGAGCGCGAGTGAGGCGGCCAAGTACTCTGCTTCCAGGAGATTGACGGCTTGTTCCCCAGTTGGCCCGAGAGCGACGGGCGGGAAGACTGGCGGTGTCCGATGTCCTGATAGCAAGAGGAAGTTGGCTGTAGTGGCAAGAGTCATGCGGCGAGCAGGGACACTGGTTCACTAATGTCAGGAGAGTGACGGCTTGTTCTCCAGTTGGCTCGCAATGGGAGTAGGAAGACTGGTGGTGTCCGATATCCTGACGGCGAGAGTTACACTGCTGCTGCTGACAACGTGAGAAGACGGTCCGATGATGCGGCTCGAGAGGGAGAATACAGAAGAGCTGATGAGGTTCAGGCTGATGCAGTAGAAGCGGCTGATGAGAGGAGGTGAGGGAGGCGGAGGAACTTGCAGCGGCTGAGGTGATGAGAGGTAGCAGGTTGCGGATGGCAAGAAGCTTCTCGAAAGTTGACGGTCGGTGGCGGCTTGGAAGCTACTTGCGGCTGTTGTGGATGACAAGTCACCAAGTGTCGGCCACGGGCGCGGAATGGGTGCAGGGCTTTTTCGGATGACGAGACGTTTCTTCAGCGCAAAAAACACTTCAATCGGGGCTGCTGATGTCAGCTACAGGCGAAGCGGAGAGGTGCAAAGTGGTGGTGGTGGCGACGGAGGAGTGCAGATCCGAGAGGGGGAAGCAGTGATGGCGGCAGCACGATGACTTGGTCACAGGGCACCAGGTGATGTCACCGGATGCTCTGATACCATGTCAAAAGAATGCAACGGGTAGGAATACCAAGAGGAGAAGCAAGCAGAAGCAATGGAGCATGCACGAGTTTGGTAGCAACGTGACGGAAGCAAACGGTGAGTGCAGGTCCAAGGAGTTAGTCGCAGAGCCTTAAGAGAGGCAAGGCGCCGGGGCTTCGAGGTAGATAGGAGGAGAAGCGATCGACACGAGTGATGCAAGGAGGTTGGCCAAAAGGTCAAAGGTGACAAAGCGAAGAGAGGGTTGACACTGGTGGGCGAAGGCTGTAGGAGCAAAGAGCGAGCACATTAAGAACACGGCAGCGACGCCATGGAACCAAAGGGGACAGGATGAGCAAAATTGTTCTGGTTAATTTTGGAGGGAATGAACATCCTCCACATATACAAGGAACAGGACTCAACAAAAATGACAAAGGCTTCTTCACTAGCCGGACGCGAGTGACTCTTCGTCACTTTGGGCGACAACTGTTCGTAGGAGACCGTTGGACCGATTGTGTGCTCTCGCTGCAGAGAGCTGACCACGACCTCTTCTCAAATTACCCGAGGCCTTTCCGCATCAAGAATCGAAGTTAGAGAACACATACTTCTGACACAACTTTGTCAAGGCATTGCGCACAATAGCCACACCAAGCCAGCATTATTCTATCTTGTTTGCACCTGCAAGATCATGCCTAGTACATCTGCATTGTGATTGGACACTTTGACCGTGGCTGACTCGTGTTATGATCAATAGAAGTAAACGTCACTTGGATACATTTGTGGTCATGGTCAGTGGCACATGCCAATTTTGTCAAGGCATTGCACACAATAGCCACACCTAGCCACCAGTATTCTAGCTTGTTTATATCCGCAAGGTCATGCCCAGTATATCTACACTGTAATTGGATACTCTGACCATGGCTCACTCATGTTATGATTCATAGCTGTTTAAGGTACTTGGTAAACTTTGTTGTCATGGTCAGTGGCACATGCCAACTTTGTCAAGGCATTGCGCATAATAGTCGTGCCAAGGCACCAGTTTTTTACCTTGTTTATACCTAAAAGGTCAAGCCTAGTACATCTGAACTGTGATTGGGCACTCTGACCGTGGTTGACTCATGTTAGGATTTGTCGAAGTTAAAGTCACTTGGTAAACTTTGTGGTCATGGTCAGTGGCACATGCCAAGTTGTCAAGGCATTGCGCACAATAGCCAAACCGAGCCACAGGTATTCTACCTTGTTCATACCTGTAAGGTCATGCCCAGTTCATCTGCACTGTGATTGGACACTCTAACCGTGGCTGACTTGTGTTATGATTCATAGCCGTTTAAGGTACTTGGTAAACTTCGTGGTCATTGTCAGTGGCACATGCCAACGTTGTCAAGGAATTGCGCACAGAAGCCGTGCAAAGCCACCGGTTTTTTACCTTGTTTATACCTGCAAGGTTATGCCTAGTACATCTGAATTGTGACTGGGCACTTTGACTGTGGCTGACTCGTGTTACAATCCGTAGAAGTTAACGTCATTTGGTAAACTTTGTGGTCATGCTCAGTGGCACATGCCAACTTTGTCAAGGCATTGCGCAGAATCGCCACACCAATCTACCAGTATTCTACCTTGTTTGTACCTGCAAGGTCATACCCAGTATATCTGCACTGTGATTTGACACTCTGACAGTGGCTGACTCGTGTTATGATTCATAGTCATTGAAGGAACTTGGTAAACGTTGTGGTCATGGCCAGTGGCACATGCCAACTTCGTCAAGGCATTGCGCACAATAGCCGTACAAACCCACCAGTTTTTTTACCTTGTTTATACCTGCAAGGTCACGCCTAGTGTATCTGAACTGTGATTGGGCACTCTGACTGTGGGTGACTCGTGTTACGATTCGTAGATGTTAAAGTTACTTGGTAAACTTTGTGGTCATGGTCAGTGGCACATGCCAACTTTGTCAAGGCATTGCGCACAATAGCCATACCGATCTACCAATATTCAACCTTGTTTGTACCTACAAGGTCATGCACAGTATATCTGCACAGTGATTGGACATTCTGACCATGGCTGACTCGTGTTATGATTCATAGCCATTTAAGGTACTTGGTAAACTTTGTGGTCATGGTCAGTGGTACATGCCAACTTTGTCAAGGCATTGCGCACAATAGCCGTGCCAAGCCACTGGTTTTTTACCTTGTTTATACCTACAAGGTCATGCATATTGGATGTGTGCTGTGATTGGGCACTCTGACCGTGGCTGACTCGTGTTACGACTTGTAGAAGTTAAAGTCACATGGTAAACGTTGTGGTCATGGTCAGTGGCACATGCCAACTTTGTCAAGGCATTGCGCACAATAGCCACACCAAGCAACCAGTATTCTACCTTGTATATATCTGCAAGATCATGCCTAGTATATGTGCACTTTGATTGGACACTCTGACCGTGGCTGACTCGTGTTATGATCAATAGAAGTAGGAGTCACTTGCATACATTTTTGGTCATGGTCAGTGGCACGTGCCATCTTTGTCAATGCATTGCACAAAATAGCCACACCGAACCACCAGTATTCTACCTTGTTTGCACCTGCAAGCTCATGCCTAGTACATCTGCAATGTGATTGGACACTCTGACCGTGGCTGACTCGTGGTATGATCAATAGGAGTAAAAGTCACTTAAATACATTTGTGGTCATGGTCAGTGGCACATGCCAACGTTTTCAAGGCATCGCGCACAATAGCCACACCGAGCCACCAGTATAGTACATTGTTTATACCTGCAAGATCATGCCTACTACATCTACAATGTGATTGGACAGTCTAACCGTGGCTGACTCATGTTATGATCAGTAGAAGCAAAAGTCACTTGGACACATTTGTGATCATGATCAGTGGCACATCCAACTTTGTCAAGGCATTGCGCACAATAGCCATGCCAAACCACTAGTATTCTACCTTGTTCGTACTTGCAAGATCATGCCCAGTATATCTGCACTTCGATTGGACACTCTGACCGTGGCAGACTCGTGTTACGATTCGTATAAGTAAAAGTCACTTGGATACATTTGTGGTCATGGTCAGTGGCACATTCCAACTTTGCCAAGGCATTACGCACAATGGCCACACCAAGCCACTCTGACGGTGGCTGACACGTGTTACGATTCATAACCGTTTAAGGTACTTGGTAAGCTTTGTGGTCATGGTCAGTGGCACATGCCAACTTTGTCAAGGCATTGTGCACAACAGCCGTGCCAAGCGACCAGCTTTTTACCTTGTATATACCTGCAAGGTCATGCCTACTACATCTGAACTGTGATTGGGCACCCTGACCGTGGCTGACACGTGTTTCAGTTCGTAGAAGTTAAAGTCACTTGGAAAACTTTGTGGTCATGGTCAGTGGCACATACCAACTCTGTCAATGCATTGCGCACAATAGCCACACCGAGCTACCAGTATTCTACCTTGTTTGTACCTGCAAGATCATGCCTAGTACATGTGCACCGTGATTGGACACTCTGACCGTGGCTGAATTGTGTTATGATCAATAGAGGTAAAAGTCACTTGGATACTTTTGTTGTCATGGTCAGTGGCACATGCCCACTTTGTTAAGGCATTGCACACAATAGCCACACCGAGCCCCTAGTACTCTACCTTGTTTATACCTGGAAGGTCATGCCCAGTATTTTTGCACGGCGATTGGACACTCCGACCCGAGGCTGACTCGTGTTAGGATTCATATCCGTTTAAGGTACTTGGTAAACTTTGTGGTCATGGTCAGTGGCACGTGCCAACTTTGTCAATGCATTGCACACAATAGCCGTGCCAAGACACCGGTTTTTGCCCTTTTTTATACCTGCAAGGTCATGCATATTAGATGTGCACTGTGATTGGACACTCTGACCGTGGCTGACTCGTGTTATGGTTCATACCCGTTTAAGGTACTTGGTATACTTTGTGGTCATGGTCAGTGGCAGATTCCAACTTTTTCGAGGCATTGCGCACAATAGCCGTGCCCAGCCACCGGTTTTTTGCCTTGTTTATACCTGCAAAGTCATGCATATTAGATGTGCACTGTGATTGGACACTCTCACGGTGGCTAACTCGTGTTACGGTTCGTAGAAGTTAAACTCACTTGGTAAACTTTGTGGTCATAATCAGTGTCACATGCCAACTTTGTCAAGGCATTGCGCACAATAGCTGTGCCAACACACCAGGTTTTTACCCAGTTTATACCTGCAAGGTCATGCATATTAGATGTGTGCTCTGATTGGGCACTCTGACTATGGCTGACTCGTGCTACGATTCGTAGAATTTAAAATCACGTGGTAAACTTTGTGGTCATGGTCAGTGGCACATGCCAAATTTGTCAAGGCATTGCACACAATAGCCACACCGAGCCACCAGTATTCTACCTTCTTTAAACCTGCAAGGTCATGCCTAGTACATCTGAACTGTGATTGGGCACTCTGACCGTGGCTGACTCATGTTACGATTCGTAGAAGTTAAAGTCACTTGGTAAATTTTGTGGTCATGGTCAGTGGCACATGCCAACTTTGTCAAGGCATTGCGCACAAAAGCCACACCGAGCCACCGGTATTCTACCTTGTTTATACCTGCAAGGTCATGCCCAGTATATCTGCACTGTGATTGGACACTCTGATCGTGGCTGACTCGTGTTATGATTCATAGCCGTTTAAGGTACCTGGTAAAATTTGTGGTCACGGTCAGTGGTACATGCCAACTTTGTCAAGGCATTGCGTACAATAGCCGTGCCAATATACCGGATTTTTACCCTGTTTATACCTGCAAGGTCATGCACATTAGATGTGCACTGTGATTGGGCACTCTGACCGTGGCTGACTCGTGTTATGATTCCTAGAACTTTGTGGTCATGGTCAGTGGCACATGCCAACATTGTCAAGGCATTACGCACAATAGCCAAGCCAAGTCACCAGTATTCTACCTTGTTTATACCTGTAAGGTCATGCCTAGTACATCTGAACTGTGATTGGGCACTCTTACCGTGGCTGACTTGTGTTACAATTCGTAGAAGGTAAAGTCACTTGGTAAACTTTGTGGTCATGGTCAGTGAACTGTGATTGGACACTCTGACCGTGGGCCTCCTTCGTCGACGGATCGTCGGTCGGATCTTGTTCCTGCAAGAACACAGTGCGCCTCGCGCCGCCCTGTTCACTCGTCTGTGGGGCGCTGCGGCGCAGCTCCAGCGGTCCATCAACGCGTCGACCTGCACGAGAACTGGCGCGTATCGAGTCGAGCTCCTGTAAACCGAAGAGTTATTGTCGTTACCGCCGGTAGGCCCAGAATTCCTCGACTTGTTCTTTGGCAGCCTCCGCAGCGCGTCGTCTGACGTCACGGGCCGCAGCCTGGCAGCTCTCCACGGGGCGGGGTTCGTCGTCGCGGGGAAGTCTCGGAAGCCACGGTTGCCAGAACTCCTCTAGGGCCCCGCCAGCGGAATGATGTAACCATTGCATCACTCCGAGGACTGTCCACACCCCCAGCCAATGAGGTACATTGCAGTAGCTACAGATGGCGTAGAAGGTCACCGGCAAGTCTCAAGCAGCTCTGGTTGAGCTGGGCGGCTGAAGCTCCTGTGTGCATTCAGGGTCAAGCCATGATGGCTCCGTGACGTACTCCTCAGGGAGCGGCCTTCCCATCCGAGGATGGCACACACACACACACACATACACACACACACATACACACACACACACCTCCCCTTCGCTTGGAGTCCGATCTAACTTCCGCTGTCTAACTTGTTGTGAGACATGACGCAGGTCCCGCTTGACGGTCTGGCTTGACTGAGGGGCATCAATCTCTCGGTCTAGCCGACCTTTGCAGGGCCCGCCTCCTCCACCCGGGCCTGGCGAGGAGTCAGCAATGTAGCTCGCCAATGGTGAGCGCCGTCTTGCCAGCCAGCGGCAGAAGCCTCAGACGTCAGTGCTCAACCGTTGGTTCCAGTAGGATAACATCAGCAGTTTGTTCTCGTCAGCAGCCGACCTTTCCCTCCCCTTCCTTCTTGAACCCGGATCCCAGCTCCTCCTCTCTCATCCTCCGCTTGATGAACAAAACACCATTAACACTGTTATACCCTACCCCCGCAGAACAAGCTGGACGTCCCCGTCCATCCGTCCCTCCTTCCTTGTTTCGTTCATCTCATCATTTCCTTTTGCTAGATCATCCACTGTGTGACTAACGCCCTCGTCCCCTTTCCGATGCAGTCTCTCCTTCCCCTTTTTTTCAGTGAAGAATACTCCTCCTCTGTCCATATTGTCCTTTCCATCTCCTCCAACTCCCTATGGAGCCCCTCTTGCCATATCTCCTCATTCCGCGCCTTGGGGCTTCACCGTGGGGTTACATTGCGTTCTCCCTCCCCGACCCCTCTTTCCCGCTGCTCCTACAGGCGCCGCACCACCTCCTTTTACTCCGTCAGCACCCTCCTTCTTGCATCGTTGCTCTCCTCATAGGGCATACAGAGCGGTCCATGGAGCCCTGTTTCTGAGTTGCTGTATCGACAAGCACATGTGAGGTGTACCCGCTGGTGGCAGCTGATGCAGTGCCACCTACGGATCCGCACTGGATCCCTGCAGGTGGCACATGGCTCACTTTGCGACCTCGTACACCAGAGGCATTGATACATCAAAATGCGCCCTCCATGATGCAGCTTCCTTTCCCCCACATTCTTCACACATTCACTGTGCGAGAAGCATGCACACTTCTCGCACCACGGAGTTACTCCTCTCAACTCTCTGAGGCAGCTGGGGCAATCTCCTTCTGCCGTGCCTGTGCGTGGCCGCGTCCAACCACCGCTGCAGTTGTCCTGGCCTTCCTCATTGGTTTTGATGCTGGCAGCGTGTGCCGCCCTCTTGCAATAGTCGCATCTCCCATGAGGAGCTTCCAGCGGTCTTCTGCAACCACAACACACAATGCCTGCCACGGCATCGTGTTCCTGCCCGAGCATGACTCTCACCTCCATGGGGATTCCCTGCCTGGCCTTCTGGCAGGGCACGCACAACCACCCCCCTTCTCCATCCATCATTCTACATTCCTGGTGCATGTGACGCGAGCAACCCCGGCACTGCCTGGCAGGCAGGCGCACCCTCCTTTCGCACCACGGGCAACTCCCTACCCGCGGTGTCTTCTCCTCTCCTTGCTCCTCTTCCGCACCTGTGCCTCTCGTCTCTCTTCCTCCCATTGCCGTGCCCCCGATCCGTCCTCGTTCTTGTCCTACTCTGCTTTGGCATCCCTGCTCGCTCTTCCTTGCCCCGTCCCTGCTTCAATCTCAGGCCCCTGCGGCCCCTCGCTCCTTCCTTGTTGCATAAGTGATCCCGCACTCGTGCTGTGTGGGGTTCGTGTTATCCTCCCGTCTGCTTCTGTTGCCGCCCTTCGTCCCCTTTGGTGCGCCTCGCGGACCCCTCCTTACGCCAATCCCCTCACTCACGAGAAATGGCGGGGTTCTCCTTCTGCTCCTTGTTCCCTCTGTTGCCTTCTTGGGGTCATGGGGTGGTCCCATCGACGCGCCGGTGTATTATCAACCGGAGCCCCGGGGCGCCCCGTTGTCCTAGGACGCCCAAGTGTCCTAACCTCTTCTCCAACCTCAGCTCCCTGTCCTTGCTGCATTCTCATTGGTGCACTTGGTATATCTGGGTGCCGGGTAGGTCGATCATTCGCCGGTGGTGGAAGAGAGTGGGGTTGCAAGTCTGGTCCCTGTGGGGCTGGTTGTCGTGGTGCTGCCGGTGGTGGGTGGTCCCTCAAGAGGCACCATTGAGGCGTTATTACCAACGCTTCATTTACCATTGCCAACACCTTTCTTCTGACTTCGGGAACATCCCTGTTCCCTAGCGTCCTCGTGGCCAAGACCGTCTTGCGAGCCGCCACTCCCTCATGTTCAGACAATGCCACCGCATTGCAATAGAGTTGTTCCACTGGGTGGGAATATGCATACAAGCGTGGTGTTGCCTTATCTCCCGCGTCCTGCTGACCTTCCTCTCTCTGCTGCTTCCGATCCCGTGCCCGAGCCTCGAGGAGTCCCAGCTTTGCCACGCATCTCTCGCAATGATGTCCCACTCCTGGCAGCATTTGCCCACGTGGCAGATGGAGCGGCTGGTGGCATCCCTCGCACCACTCGGTGGCGCCATGATTGTCACACTCCGTGCAGCGCAGGCGCCACTCCACTTCCGCCGCTCGCCGACCTTGATTTTCCCGTTCCCCTCTCTCCTTCTGCATTCTCTTTTTCAGTTCTGGAGTACAAGCCGGACAGACATGCACAACTTTCTGTTGCAGTAACTCCTCCTCCCCGCAGATATAATGGAGGGCCACCCTGCAGTTGAAGCAAGGTTTCTTTTGCGTCCTCACCGGCCGCTTGCACTTTCCGCACCCTTTTGCTAGCCGCACGCGTGACGACATGGTCGCTTATTAGGGGTCGCTTGACTCTGGTGGAATGGTCCTGACCGACCAGCCGTTGCGGAGGAGGTTCAGGGTGGGATCTGAACCAATAACGGGAGCTCGGATTATCCGAGGGATGTATGAGAGGGACCTTGTCGGAGTCATGTTTCTGACACCTTCTTGTCACCCTTCTTAGTGCCCTGCTTGGCACCCTTCCCCTTCTTGCCTCCCCTCCACCTTGAGGACGGGCAGCAGAGGCGGAACTCGATGTCGTCCCACTCTCTCTCGCACCACGCCGCATCCATTCATTGCGGACGTACTCAGCCACCTTTGGATACTTCAGCACATCGACGGACTAGCTGTCGACGACGGTGATCATGGGACTCCAACTGTCCAGTAAGGCCAGGAGGAGGATCATGGCTTGCAGTTGAGGGTCGACCTTCCACCCGGTGGCTACGCACTCGGCAGTAAGGGACTCGATGTGCTGCAGGATCTCCATGATGTCGTCGCCTTCGTTGGCTCGGAGGGTGACGAGCCTCTTGAAGACGAAGAGCTGGTTAGCAAGGTTGGTGGACAGGTAGATGTTGCAGAGTTTTTGCCAGGCCTCCGCGGCCTCTGTGCATCCTTCAACGAGGGAGCGCTGCGTCGGAGCAAGCGCATACACCAAGAAAACAAGCGCCTTCTTGTTGTGCTTCTTGTACTTGTCCACTTCCTCCAACGTCGCGGTATCCGGAGGGGCATTTTCTTCACCCTTGACTAGCTCAAGCAGGCCCTTGTCATCGAGGAAGACCTCAAACTCCCACCTTCACAGGTGAAAGCCAAGCCCGTCAAACTTGGAGACGTCGATGCTCTCTTGCTCGGTCGTTGCCATGGCGCGCGGCGGTAGCGTGAACGTTGTAGAGCTAGGGTCCTTCTAGGCAAGTGGGCCCATAACCCTTTGTTGGCACTAGTGGGTGTGGAGGCACCCTCAAGGATGCCCAGCCCTCACTGAAGTACACTACCAAGGTTTGGGGCAGCCAATGCACACCAATGGTGAAGAGTGTGGAGCACAAGGATCACGGATGTGAGTGGGCAGAACACTTTGCATTCAGGAGAACTGAGTCGAAACACGTTTTTGTTAATAAGCATAGCAAGATTACATCAGATCCTTATAGCCTGTAATCCAAGCTTTGGAACGCATCCAAGCACGCCCAAATTGGAGCAGTAAAGCCCCTACTACGGCCGTCAAAGTAACCCTTGGTGGAACCGCCCACCTTGCCTTGCACGCTAGGCAACGGGAGGCACTTTGACGATGACCCGTCGGAGCGCCTCTCGTCACCCAGAAGTCAAGGAGAAGTTCACCCTGGTCAAGGAGAGTCCTCTGGTTGCTTCCTTTATGGCCCAGATGCATTTGGGGGTCGCTGGAGCTGAACTCGGATCACCGGCGGTGGATTATCCCGCCACCCATGGCGGGTGCCATATTCCACCTGCCAAACACCCGAACTTCGGGCCAGGCTAACTTTCTGAATACTCACTCAAATTGAGCGATTCAAAGCTCGATCTTGCATGGAACAATCCAAGGAAACCAATTATAAAGACAGATCAGGTGTTTGACCACTCCCTAGTGGTTGAACCAGGGAACACAATCAACGGCACTCATGGCAAGGGGAACACCATGTCAACACCGTCCCGGAGCTACAATACATCCGTTCCGAGCCAGTAAACATTCCGCAGATGCACTCCTTCAAGGGTACCCCGGGGGAGGACCCCTGGGTCTGGCTCAAACAAATTACCCTCCATGCCAGCATTGGCCGAATTCCGCCTGACCTCTGCCTCACCACTACGAAACTCCACCTCCAAGGGGCCGCATCTGACAGGTACAGCGCGCGCGTGCATCTTTCCCATCTTTCGAGGACTTTGGTAACGCCCTCATCGAGCGCTTCAAACACTTGACAAAGGGAGAAGCGCTGCGGAAGATTGAGTAGGAGGTCATGCGCAAAGATGACGACATCCGCACATTATTGGACCAGTTCCTGACCTGGGCCTCTGTGGCAAATAACCCACATGGGGAGGACCTTCCGCTGTGGTTCCTGCTGCAGAACCTCATCCGCGCACTTTCGGATGAGATCAGCAGCCTCATGATTACTGACTGCTACCGTTCCCTCCAAGACGCGGTGCCAGATGCTACAGCTATCTTCACCAGACAGCGGTCTACGCGTCAACACCAGGGCGGATAAACCCATGCACCCTCCCCCTCACACGCCCCGCCTCCGTCGAAGCAAAAGCCTAAAGCTTGCTATACTTGCCAAAGCCTGAAACACATTGCCCGGGACTGCCCTCGTAAGCGACAAGCAGATCCGCGTCCTGACCTAGTCTCCCAGGATCCTATGGTCAAGCAGTGGTACCAGTACTACAACCAGACGTGGTCGGGTCAGCAACAGCAGCAGCAGCGGCAGCAACAGTAGCAGCATCAGCACCAACCGCATCTACCCCCTCCTGGACAGGACCAAGCGGCTCAGGGAACAGGCTAGGGTATCGTGCCGAACCCGCTGCGAAACCCCGCGGCCGGCGCCCGCAACATGAAGCTAGGTTTGCCCATGGCAGAGGATGAGACTACAGAGGTGACACCCACACCTGAGGAGACGGAGCTTGTCACACGAGCTCGTCGGCTCAAACTCCACGAATGGGATCTGAATGAAGATACACAACTCTAGAGCAACCTGCGGTGGAGGGCAGAAGCTGCAGAGGCCCGGCTGTAGGAGGCTGTAGCCGCCCGTTCCGTACGACCCCCTGAGAAGCACCGCACTACGGGTCCTGTGCTTGCAGAGCATCTAACTGTCGCGACTACTCCATCTGCCCCTCGGACTACTCCGATTACTTCAACAGACTCCAAGAACCCTGTGGAAAAGCTCTTCACCACTCCCATTGCCTCCGTTAACTTCTTCGACTTCCTTCGTCTCCATCCCAAGCTGGCTCCGCGGCTCAGAGAAGAGTTCACCAGAGCCAATCATCACATCCAGACCGCTGGCATCTCCCTCACTTGTACCATTCCGCCCCACGACACCCAGAACACCCGACGAGTCATGGCGTAGGCTCCACCGGCATAAACTACATAGGAAATAGACTGGGGCTGGGCGCCATACCCTCAGGAACCACCCTGCCGCGATGACCGCCACTACAAGGTCGCTTGCTGTGTGATCCAGATTTTTGGCCGCAAGTTCTTTGCCATGATCGACACCTGTGCAACCCACACCATCGTGGCCCTCCGCGTCCTTTGCTTTGTTGGATGAGCAGACCGCATCCTTCCCACGCGCCAGCTATTTAGCAATTCGGCAGGAGGGATGGAGAGAAGTGCAATGATTACCCTTGCAATTGGGATCTCTCCACGAACCAATGGACTACCTCTTTCCAGACACAGGCCCGGACCTACGACGTTCTCTTGGGCATGGACTACCTCTTTCCGCAGCAAGGCAAACTTCTGTTCTCCATGGGCATCATGCAGCTCACATCCGCCACGGGTACAAAAGAGTGCACCCTCATCACTGTGGACGACCGAGTAACGGTGCCAGTAACTGGCGGTACACCCTTCTCCCTTTCAGATGCGGCGCATGAAGATTCACACGCCTGCTCCCAGTGCAGCTAGGCCCCCTCAGAGGTTGTTCTTGATGCGGAGCAGGTTCTCATCAAGGAATGGCATGAAATCTTCGCAAATCATGCAGAGCTAGGGGTACACGCAAACCTTCTTGGGTTGTGGCAGCAGAGTGAGCAGGCGTTTGGCCAGGGCTCCCCCTGGATTACGACGAGGAATTCTACCCCATCCGCAACCAACCGCCACCTCCGCCCCCTCGGTGGGAACACATCCTGCACTCTCGCCTCTCGCCAACTCAGAAACAGGACTTCCGATACCTCTTAGACTCCTTTGCCGACATCTTCGCTGGCTCCGCGACAGACCTTGGAGCTGTTAACGCCTTCCATGTCTTTAACACCAGAGGAGCTGCCGCGGTCAAGCAGAAAGTCTGCCGGATCCTCCCTGACCAAGAACAGATCATCAACAAGGGTCTCGTGGAATTAAAGGTGCAAGGAGTAATTGTCCCCATCGTTAGCCCCTGGCGAGTCAACTTGGTCATTGTCGGCAAACCGGACGGATCCAAGCGATTCAGTGTCGACTTCTGTGATCTCAACCAAGTCACGGAGGAAGATTCATACCCCATGCCGCTGATTGTCAACATCGAGGAGTGCCAGCAGGGATGCGGATGGTTCGCGAAGCTGGACGTCAAGGCAGCCTTCCACGCCGTCCCCATGCACCAGGACTCCATTGCCAAACCGCTTTCGTTACCCCAAAGGGGCTCCACGCCTTTACCCGCATGCCCTTTGGTATCCGCAATGCCAGCGCTACATTCCAACGCGTCATGGACTCCACCCTCCATGGCATCCCTAACGTGAGTTGTTACATCGACGATATCATGGTCGCAGGCCACAGCTTTGCGGAACTCTTTTCCTCCCTCACCGTCGTCTTCTTTGCCCTCCGTGCTGCAAACCTCAAACTCAAAGCCGCCAAGTGTTCCATCGATGGTGCGGAAATGGAGTTTTTGGGGTTCGTCATGAGTGCCGACGGCATCAAAACAGACCTCGCAAAGACCGCGGCTATCCAAGAATGGCGCCAACCCACTACAGCGGGGCAGGTCAAGATCTTCCTCGGCTTTGTCTCATTCTACCGCAAACTCGTCCGCGACCATGCGTGCATCATTTGCCCACTGCAACAGCTGACCCATCTGGATATCCCATTTGAGTGGACACCGGAGTGCGCCGCTTCTTGGACGGAGATCAAGCATCAACTGGTCACCGCTCCCATGCTTGAGTTCCCTGATTTCAACCTCCCCTTCTCCATCACTTCTGACTGGTCGTGGGAAGGCCTTGGCGCCGTACTGTTGCAGTCGGTCCAGGAACCGGTCCAGCAGGTGATTGCTACGCCAGTCGCGCCCTCACTGACGGTGAGCGGAACTACCCACCGGTGAAGGGCGAGTACTTGGCTGTGCTGTGGGCCCTTCAACACGTCCGTGACTACATGAAGAACATCAAGCCTTTCACGGTCCTTACCGACCATCAAGCGCTACAATGGCTCCTCACGACCCAGAATCACGAGGGAATGTTGGCCAAGTGGGTCCTCCTCCTGCAGGGCTATAACATGAAAATCAAGTACCAGCCCGCGCTCGCCAATCGCAACGCCGATGCTCTCAGCTGCCTTCCCCGCGTAGATTGGCCACACCCCGCGGACCCGCGAGACAGCCCCACGGACTCCCCTCCTGTAGCTGCTCCTCTCCCAGCAGACACCGAGCCCCGGTGGAAGGGCGTATCCCGTGAATTCACCGACGAGGAATTTGCGGTCGCTCACCAACTCCTGTCAGAGCTGGAACCCGTTGTGTACCTGGACCCCGCGGAGACCCTTCCGGCTCTCCCCGTCACCAGTCTCCAGCTTGCCCACCGCTTCAACCCCACGATCTGCGGCTGGACGCTGGAAGAGATCGCGGCACATCTTCCCCCTCGCTCTTCCCTGCCACGGTCATGCCTGAAACCGTCTGCTGTACCAGTTGCCACCTCTCCTCTGACGCTGTCTCCCACTCCCTCTACCTTCCCTCTCCTCGACATATGTCACCTCCTTTCCCTGATCGACTTCCTTCTTCACTCCCTTGCGTCTACGGATCGTCTCCAGACCCTATTCTCCTCCTTTAATCCCTCCCTCTCTCCCGTTGGCATCCACCTCTCCTGCACCCTCAACCGCGACACGGGCGTCCGCATGGTGGCCCATGCAATCCTCACGGCACACTCCCGCATCCGCGAAGACGTTGGCTGCGCGCCATGCACATGGGCCCCTGCCCCGCTGATACCGACACCCGCGAAGGTCCACGTGCCACACACCACCATCGCGATGCAGATGGTCCACACCTTGCGTATCGACCATCTCATCGAACCCACCCGGCTCCGCTTCTCCATCTCCACCGGTGCTATCGATGCCCCCATTGGCCAGACCGCGGCCCTCCCATCCAGGTTGCCAACGTGCATGCACCGCACACCGTGAAGATGTGCATTGTGTGCACGTACGACATGCTCCTGGCGGCGGACTGGCTCGCGTCGCGCCAAGCGGATATATTGCTTGGCGCTGGCATTCTCAGCCTCATTTCAGTTTCTGGTGTTCGATCGTTCACTCCACTTTTTACTTCACCTCTTCCTCACTCCGTCCATTCTCCCATGGTTCTCGCACCTCCTGGCACTCGCACTCAATTTACATGCCGCATCACAAGAAGCTGTGGTGTCCAATGTGGCACAGTCTCCGCGGTGGCTCATCCCTCAAGCGCGGGGTCTGCGCCTTCGAACAGGAGGAGTGGTGGCACCACGAGACGTCACATTCGGCAACAGACCACGAGCCAAGCTGCGGTACCTGCGACAGGCACAGGACGCTCCGTGCCACCTGCGGCAGCACCACCGCCAAGCGTCTCCCATCCATCCTGCCCTTCCGCATCCCAAGCAACAGCAGCACTAGCAGCGTCACCAGGAGCACTTCCGGCATCGGGTCCTCCTGCATCCCCAGCAGTAGCGGCCACACCAATGGTTTTGCCTGGCGCACCTGCGACATCTGGCCCTTCCACTTCCCCAGTAGTGGGAGCATCCCTGGACGCACCTCCGCCGCTGGGTCCTTCCATGCCAACCGCGCACTCCTCCTCTCCACCAGCCTCACGAGGCAGTCCTGCGCGCGGAACACCAAGACCCCTGCTCAGTGATGGGACAATCATGGAGGGTGCGCAGACCCATCTGGAAGAGAGCTCCGGCGACAGTGGAGACCAACCCAGGGCCAACCGCCTGCTGGACGTGGTGAGTAGCGTCATCATCCATCTGTAGAATGAACTCCCGGAGGCAGTCCGCGTAGCACTGGGACACTCATTCTTCAACCACGCCTGGCAAGTGGTCCTGAAGGGCGCGGCTAAGACTGCCCTGAGTCTTGGCCCGCGCGCATGACAAGACCTAATGTGGGAAACGGCAGGCGCAGAGCGCCTCATTTTGGCACTCCGCAACCTCCTCAACTTCCACCGGAACAAGCCATGGCGGGCGTGGCAACCTTCCTCGACACGGAGCAACCAGACCGCTTTGTGAATGCCGCCCGCGAGTGGTGGCTCATGGTCCGTCGCGACCAAGCAACGGACCCCACACGACGTTACGTCCATCTGCTCCAAGAACGCGGCCGGGCACTCACCATCTATCACGCATACCAAATGCCAGCGGGAACAATGGAGGTACCAAACATGAGGACTGCGGCGAAGGTGTGGAGATGGGGTTACCTGATCCAACTTGTCACCACCAGATGGGGAGTGCAGTATACGGCCGTAGAACTCGCACGCATCTCCGCGGCAGAGCAACAGTACGAGAGTTGGTATGCCGCCATTGACAAATGTTGGTACCTGATTCAGGACGGTGCCTTGCGTCAATAGATCTTGGCCGCGGTGGCAGAAGGGTTGTGGAAGGCACTTCAAGACGCACGTACTGTGCTGACGGAGGAGGCGGTACGCCACTGGGCCCGGGACGCTGTTGACGTGTGCCGGGAGGAGAAACACTGTATCTTCACTGAGCCTGAAGAGGCTCAAGAGTATCTCCACGACTCTCCGGAGCTCACAAGAACAAGGAACGAGGTGCAGATGCTATGGGAACAGATGGAGGAGGAGCAGCGGCAGAAGGCAGAAGCAGCTGCGGAACAAGCGGCCGCAGAACTTGCAGCTGGGGTACAGACGGCGGCCAAGCCTGCAGCACCAAACAGTGATGCGACTGTGGAGCGGGAAGCGGAGACAGGACCCGTACATGCCGCCGGACGGGTGACGGTGGAGGCCGCCGCGGCGATGGAGGCAAAGGTGGCAGCTAAGCGGGTGGCGGCTGGGGCAGAGGCTGTGGCAAAGGAAAGGACGGCGGAATGTATAGCCGTGGAGGTGATACAGACGGCGAGAGAACGGCAGGGGCCGATGGAGCAGTGACCGCGGCAGGGACAGCAGTAGTTGAGGAAGCGGCTGCAGTGAAGCAGGCGGTGGAGGAGCAGTGAGCGGCCCAGGAGGAGAGCGGAAGACGGGCAAAGGACATGCGCGCGCAGGCAAAAGCGGCCGTAGCCAGGAGAGAGGCATGGAAGAATGCACCACGACCAGCCTTATCGGCAGCTGTCTTTAATAGACAGGCCAAGCTCCAACACACGGCCAAGAAGGCTGCGGCGTCAGCGGTCACCAGCAGGCAGCCTGCCTAATCCCACGTGGCATCGGCCAGCCAGGTGGCCACTCCACGAAAGGGACCGGTCACGGGAAGATAGGCCCCGTCCGCGGAAACCACGCCGATATCCCGCCAACGAGGAAAGGAGAAGCGAACCATCGAGGATAGCACCGCGGGCGAGCCCCCAGCCAAGTGTAGCAAGCAGCGCCGCCCCTCACATGACACCCTTCCGAGCATCGACCTGGTGCAGCTCGCACAAGTGCAGCGTGATGCCGCACAGGCACTGGAGCTGCTCATGGCAGTAGTCTACAATGTCTCGATGCCCGCTGGCTTGGTCCCAACCTAGCTGCAACCCCTCTTGGGGGGTGCCGGCACCACATCTCACCATGAGAAATGGCCCGGGGAAACCGTCGCGGCTGTCGCGGTAAGGAAAAGGATAGGAGGGATGTGATCTCCGAGCTTTGTGAGTCGCCACCAGAACCTGATGAAGAACAGCCCATTGCAAAGGGACAGCGACTACTGCGGCTCTCCGAGGCGGTGACAGGGCGGAAACCAGAGACGGAGGTAGTTGATTCCCGCAGTGCTTGGGGACGGCGGCATGGCACACAACCTGAGGTGAGGCTGTGGAACCAGTGGGACGAAGGGGAGCTATGCGCGGTGGGGATCCTATGTCTCTTCCCAGCTCTGGACAGCTGGGATATGGAATCCCCCACCTATGATGAGGAGAACCAGCGGCATCTGCAAGTAATGAAAGCGGAGCAAGATGCGAGGCGGGCCCAGGGATTGCCGGCGCTGAAGCAAGAGAAAAAGAGGAAGCCGGGAGAATCTGCTGCGGAAAAGGCGGGAAAGGCGAAGGGACAGGTTGAAAAGCAGGATTGGCGGATCTGGCAAACAGCACACATTTTGCTCCGCGCCACAACCAAGGAGAAGCACAAAGAGGAGGCGCATAAGGTGTATACAGCCCTGGCGACTCAGGTGAGGGTGGAGTATGACAAGCGGAAGAAGGACGGCCTCGCCCACCTCTGTGAGGAGTGTGCGTGGGAGGGCGGTCGTCTCTGGCGGACCAGGCCGCATGTCTTGTGGGTGCCTCCGTCCACTTTGCAGAGAGCGGTGATCGAGGCCGACCAACGTCACCACCACTCCGATGTACAAGCAATCAAGGAGTACCTATCTCCCATCCTGCATGTGCCAAACCTCCTGGCAATCATCAGAGGTAGTACAACAGTGCGCCCCATGCGAGCGACACCAAAGGATCACGCCGCGGTGCATGCCCCTCTTCTTACCCTCTCCCATCGGCGAGCCCATGGACCGCATCATCATCAACCTCCATGGACCTCGTCCTCGCCACGCCCAAGGAGAGCAGTACTAGATTGCGGAAGTGGAACATTTCACCAAGTACACATGGGTCATGGCCGTCCCCGACAAATCCCCCGCGCCAGCAGTCTGCTTCATTCGGGAGCAGATCTTTTACCGCTTCGGAGGTTGCCGTGTGGTGCACAGCGACAACGGCACTGAGTTTGCGGGGGCGTTCCACGAGGAGCTCGCGGAGTGGGACGTGCGGCACGTACATTCCGGGCGATACCGACCCCAGTCCCAGGGTCAAGTTGAGAGGCTGCACGATATCCTGGAGCGGGCAGTGGCCACCACGGAGAGCAGCGACTCGGAGGAAACCCTGGAAAAGACCGTCCACTCCATCAACATCACACCCAGCCGTGCTACGTCATTCTCCCCACACGCCCTCCTCTTCGGACAACCTCTGTGCGCGGCATTGGGCATGCCGCAAACACCGCAGCGGCTGCCACTAGATCCGGAACAGTAGTAGAATGGTCGCTTGGAGGAGGAGTGGGAGGCAACGAGGGACAAGGAAGTGCAGGAGTGGTACCGAGAACGATGCCGGAAGTCATCTGCAGTGAGGGCCGAAGCACGACTCCGGGCCTCTGTCTCGGCCTGGCGCGAATGCGACGCCGCAAACCAACGCCTCAACCACGGGCCAACCAGGGACGTGAATCTGGTCTACCTCCGCCTATTCCCAGACACGGGTGGTGAAGCAGAAGAGGCGCAGGAAGTGTACCGCGTGGCCACCGTCAACGTGGGGCACGTTTGGCTAGAAGGACCGGATGGTTTCAGCAAGCGGAACTACCCTGCTACCCCCGGCCTAGCACACACACATACCAAGAACGGGCGGGGCGCTTCCTCTGCTCGAGAACGCAAAGGCTCGAGAGGCTGGCGAGCGGAGGACGTATTAGAGCAGTGCGAGGCTCAGGTGTTAGAACAAGAGGAGTCGTGGTGCCGAGAGCCTCGGGCGGAGGAGCCGACGGACGGCCTCGATGTGCAGGAGGTCTCCGCAGGGGAGGTGCAAGCGGCGCAGTGGTGGCAAGTGGAGGAGCAAAGGGGCCAGCAGCAGGAACAGGAAGAACGACCGGAGCAGTCAGGGCCACAGCAAACAGGCTGTGGAGAGACAACCCCTAGGGTGCCAGGCGCCACTCCGCGGAAGAGCGCACTTATGAGCCCTCGTAAACTGGCCACCTGCACGGGTCCCTCTGTGTGGTGTAGGGAAAACTTGCCTGAGGCACTACTCCTGAAGGTCGTCTGCTGCGTCTGTGGCCAGCCAGCACACCAGGGGCTGGCAAAGATCTGCATTGGGCGAAACCGCACTTGCCACCAAGAGGAGGAGCAGGCAGGAGCACGGCAAGGACCCTGCATGGTGTCGGGGGCCACCATGCGGCGGTGGCAGGAGGAAGGACGGATGGCAGCAGCAGAGCAGGCTCGGAAGGAGAGGGAAAGTAGGACGTGTGCCCAATGTGGGAACAGCTGGGGCTGGACGGTACAGGACTGCGGCGGATATCACCAAAAGATAGCGAGAGGTGCCTGGAGCAGCCGCCGGATGACAAGAAAGGATGCAGCAGACCAAGGATGTACGCGTGGTGTCGCCAAGAGATCAAAAATCAGCGTGGAGTTGGGAAGCCACCTCGGGTGACCGCGGAGGAGGATGAGGTGGACGCGGAAGGCGAGGAGGAGGAGGACTCGCCCGCAGCATCCTCAGAGAACTGCCCTGCCTGCTTCAAGGCCGCCAGAAAGGATGAACACTACGCTCAATGTAAAAGGCTGGCCCACCAGACTTGCCTTGTAACAGGCAGCTCGATTTGGACAGGACAATGCCACAAGTGCGTGGGAGTGGCAACCACGGAGGGAGGGGCCTCGCTGGCCTACCACAATAAGACCTTGGCCCCAGCCTGCAGAGCATGCGAAGAGGACCTAAATGAGTTCAGCAAGCCCTGCAGAACGTGCAATACCATGTACCACCTGCGGTGTGGGGGACGCGGAAAGGAGGGCGTTTGGACCTTCAAGAGCTGTCACAACAAGGCGCGGAAGATCAGGTTGAAATTCTCCAACAAGCACTCGTGCAGCGGAGATAACTGCATGGGCCGGCTCAAAGGAACGGTCTTTCGCTGCGAGCAACACGGAGGTCTCGCACATGAGTCATATACCGAGGAAGTGGGGCGGAGCAACGAGGGCAAGAAAATCTACCACTGCTCGAGCTCCAAGAAATACGAACGTGCGCCACATTGCTCCTCATGCAAGCAGCTGATCGACGCGCCTACGATAGAGGCGCGGTGTGAAGGGTGTAGAATCTTCATGCACGATGATTACACGGAAACGTTCCAGCGCAAGAGAGGAGCTGTGGAGAAGTAATGAAGACCATGCTAGAAATAGACCCGTCTCAGGCCCCCCAGATACTTCAAGTGGGTGACTTGCTGAGAGACTCTGGGACAGAGTCATGCAAAAGGGGGGGTTGGGGCCATCAGTTTCAAGCACACTTCGGCCGCGGCTGTGCAGGAAGGGCAGATCTGCGGAGAGGAGGTCTGGACAACCTGAGGTCCGCGCAAGGAACACTGGCTCCCGCTGACACGGTTGAGCATGGGGTGGCGCGGAACCCATAGGTGGAGAGGACCAGGGCATCTGCAGGGAAACTGCCACAGGTTGGCATAGTCACCTGCAGCGACTCTCCTACAGTTATCTCAAGCGCTTGTGGCGGAAGCAAAGAAAGGCTGGAAGCAGTGGCGGGGAAATCCGTGGCACAAAGCGAATAAGGACCGAGCCGCAGTAAGGCACATAGTCACTGAAAGGGCACGGGCAGGTCAGCGGATGAACCGAGCAATCAGGGAGAAACAACCAATGAGCATGAGAGTTGGTGTATCAGTCACGGAGGAGCCCCTAGAGACACAGTGCGGAAGACAAAGATTCAAGAAATAACACGAAGACCGCCCGCACGAGCCGCGGATGAAGAAGACGACTTAGGAGGGATAAGAATGATGTATCCTGTGTGTTTGAGGACGAGACCCATGGTGCGTAGCCGCACCGCGTGGAGTCCAATCAGGAGGAATGTGAGTGACATTAAGGGGATGAGACCCATGGCGTGTAGACACGCCGTGCGGAGTCCCAAGTAGATAAGGCCTAGGCAGCAATAGCACAAGTCGCTCCTCAGTCTTGATTGTTGTGGCATTGGTACTCCGCATTCTATGTACTCTGCCTTGGATTATAAAAGACGTTTACCCGCTCCCATTCCTGTCCTCCGCACTCTGCTCCCTTGCCACACCGAGCCACCAGTATTCTACCTTGTTTATACCTGTAACGTCACGTCCAGTTTATCCGCACTGTGATTGGACACTCTGACCGTGGCTGACTCGTGTTATAATTCGTAGCTGTTTAAGGTACTTGCTAAACTTTGTGGTCATGGTCAATGGCACATGCCAACTTTGTCAAGGCATTGCGCACAATAGCCGTACCAAGCCCAGGGTTTCTTACCCTGCTTATACCTGCAAGGTCATGTATATAGATGTGCACTATGATTGGGTACTCTGACCGTGGCTGACGCGTGTTACAATTCGTAGAAGTTTAAGTCACTTGGTAAACTTTGTGGTCATGGTCTCTGGCACATGCCAACTTTGTCAGGGCATAGCGCACAATAGCCACACAGAGCCACCAGAATTCTGCCTTGTTTATACCTGCAAGGTCATGCCTAGTATATCTGCACTGTGATTGGACACTCTGACCGTGGCTGACTCGTGTTATGATCAATAGAAGTAAGAGTCACTTGGATACATTTATGGTCATGGTCAGTGGCACAAGCCATCTTTTAAAGGCATTGCGCACAATAGCCACACCGAGCCACCAGTAAACTACCTTGTTTATACTTGTAAGGTCATGCATAGGATATCTGCACTGTGATTGGACACTCTGACCGTGCCTGACTCGTTTTATGATTCATAGCCGTTTAAGGTACTTGGCAAACTTGGTGGTCATGGTCAATGGCAAATGCCAACTTTGTCAAGACATTGCGCACAATAGCTTTGCCAAGCCATCGGTTTTTTACCTTATTTATACCTGCAAGGTCATGCATAATGGATGTGCGCTGTGATTGGGCACTATGACCGTGGCTGACTCATGTCATGATTCGTAGACGTTTCAGGTACTTGGTAAACTTTGTGGTCGTGGTCAGTGGCACATGCTAACTTTGTCAAGGCATTGCGCACAATATCCACATTGAGGCACCAGTATTCTACCTTGTTTATACCTGTAAGGTCATGCCTAGTATATCTGCACTGTGATTGGACACTCTGACCGTGGCTGACTCGTGTTATGATTCATAGCCTTTTAATGTACTTGGTAAACTTATTGGTCATGGTCAGTGGCACTTGCCAACTTTGTCAAGGCACTGCGCATAATAGCCTTTCCAAGCCACCGGTTTTTTGCCTTGTTCATATCTGCAAGGTCATGCATATTAGATGTGCGCTGTGATTGGACTCTCTGACCGTGGCTGACTCGTGTTACGATTCGTAGAAGTTAAAGTCACTTGGTAAACTTTGTGGTCATGGTCAGTGGCACATGCCAACTTTGTCAAAGCATTGTGCACAATAGCTACACCGAGCCACTGGTATTCTACCTTGTTTGAACCTGCAAGATCATGCCTAGTACATCTGCACTGTGATTGGACACCCTGACCGTGGCTGACTCGTGTTATGATCAATGGAAGTGAAAGTCGCTTGGATACATTTGTGGTCAAGGTCAGCGGCACATGCCAACCCTGTCAAGACATTGCGCACAATAGCCACACTGAGCCACCAGTGTTCTACCTTGTTTATACCTGTAAGGTCACGTCCAGTTTATCTACACTATGATTGGACACTCTGACCGTTGCTGACTCGTGTTATGATTCGTAGCTGTTTAAGGTACTTGGTAAACTTTATGGTAATGGTCAGTGGCACATGCCAACTTTTTCAAGGCATTGCGCACAATAGCCGTGCCAAGCCTAGGGTTTTTCACTCTGTTCATACCTGTAAGGTCATGCATATTAGATGTGCACTGTGCTTGGGTACTCTGACTGTGGCTGACTCGTGATGATTCGTATAACTTAAAGTCACTTGGTAAACATTGTGGTCATGGTCAGTTGCACATGCCAACTTTGTCAAGGCATTGCGCACAATAGCCACATCGAGCCACCAGTAATTCTCCCTGTTTGAACCTGCAATAGCATGCCTACTACATCTGCACTGTGATTGGACACTCTGGCCGTAGCTGACTCGTGTTATGATCAATAGAAGTAAGAGTCACTTAGATACATTTGTGGTCATGGTCAGTGGCACATGCCAGCTTTGTCAAAACATTGTGCATAATAGCCACACCGAGCCACCAGTATTCTACCTTGTGTAAACCTGCAACGTCATGGCCATTATATCTACACTGTGACTGGACACTCCGACTGTGGCTGGCTCGTGTTATGATTCATAACCGTTTAAGGTACTCGGAAAACTTTGTGGTCATGGTCAGTGGCACATGCCAACTTTGTCAAGGCATTGCGCATAATAGCCATGCCAAGACATCAGGTTTTACCCTGTTTATACCTGCAAGGTCATGCTTATTAGATGTGCACTGTGATTGGGCACTCTGACCGTGGCTGACTCGTGTTACAGCTTGTAGAAGTAAAGGTCACTTGGATACATTTGTGGTCATGGTCAGTGGCACATGCCAACTTTGTCAAGGCATTGCGCACAATAGCCACACCGAGCCACCAGTATTGTATCTTGTTTATACCTCCAAGGTCATGCCCAGTATATCTGCACTTTGAGTGGACACTCTGACCGTGGCTGACTCGTGTTATGATTCGTAGCCGTTTAAGGTACTTGGTAAACTTTGTGGTCATGGTAAGTGGTACATGCCAACTTTGTGAAGGCATTGCCCACAATAGCCACATCAAGCCACCAATATTCTACCTTGTTTATACCTGCAAGGTAATGCCTAGTACATCTGCAATGTGAATGGGTACTCTGATTGTGGCTGACTTGTATTACAATTCGTAGAAGTTCTGTCAGTTGGTAAACTGCGTGGTCATGGTGAGTGGCACATGCCAACTTTGTCAAGGCATTGCGTACAATAGCCACACAGAGCCACCAGAATTCTACCTTGTTTTTACCTGCAAGGTCATGCCCAGTATATCTGCATTGTGATTGGACACTCTGACCGTGGCTGACTCGTGTTATGATCAATAGAAGCAAAAGTCACTTGGATACACTTATGGTCATGGTCAGTGGCACATGCCATCTTTTTAAAGGCATTGCGCACAATAGCCACACCGAGCCACCAGTATGCTACCTTGTTTATACCTGTAAGGTCATGCCCAGTATATTTGCACTGTGATTGGACACTCTGACCGTGGCTGACTCGTGTTATGATTCATAGCCGTTTAAGGTACTTGGTAAACTTGGTGGTCATGGTCAGTGGCACATGCCAACTTTGGCAAGGCATTGCGCACAATAGCCACACCGAGCCACCAGTATTCTACCTTGTTTATACATGTAAGGTCATGCCCAGTAAATATGCACTGTGATTGGAAACTCTGACCGTGGCTGACTCGTGTTATGGTTCATAGCCTTTTAATGTACTTGGTAAACTTATTGGTCATGGTCAGTGGCACTTGCCAACTTTTTCAAGGCATTGTGCACAATAGCCTTTCCAAGCCACCGGTTTTTTTCCTCGTTCATACCTGCAAGGTCATGCATATTACATGTGCGCTGTGATTGGGCACTCTGACCGTGGCTGACTCGTGTTACAATTCGTATAAGTTAAAGACGCTTGGTAAACTTTGTGGTCATGGTCAGTGGCACATGCCAACTTCGTCAAAGCATTGCGAAAAACAGCCACACCGAGCCACCGGTATTCTACATTGTTTGAACCTGCAAGATCATGCCTACTACATCTGCACTGTGATTGGACACCCTAACCGTGGCTGACTTGTGTTATGATCAATGGAAGTAAAAGTCACTTTGATTCATTTGTGGTCATGGTCAGTGGTACATGCCAACTTTGTAAAGGCATTGCGCACAATAGCCACACCGAGCCACCAGTATTCTACCTTGATTATACCTGTAAGGTCACGTTCAGTTTATCTGCACTGTGGTTGGACACTCTGACCGTGGCTGACTCGTGTTATGATTCATAGCTGTTTAAGGTACTTGGTAAACTTTGTGGTCATGGTTAGTGGCACATGCCAACTTTGTCAAGGCATTGCGCACAATAGCCGTGCCAAGCCCATGGTTTTCTACCCTGTTTATACGTGCAAGGTCATGTATACTAGATGTGCACTGTGATTGGGTACTCTGACCGTGGCTGACTCGTGTTAAAATTCGCAGAAGTTTCAGTCACTTGGTATACTTTGTGGTCAGGGTCAGTGGCACATGCCAACTTTGTCAAGTCATTGCGCATAATAGTTACGCAGAGCCACAATAATTCTACCTTGTTTATACCTGCAAGGTCATGCCTAGTATAATTGCACTGTGATTGGACACTCTGGCCGTGGCTGACTCGTGTTATGATCAATAGAAGTAAAAGTCACTTGGATTCATTTATGGTCATGGTCAGTGGCACATGCCATATTTTTCAAGGCATTGCGCACAATAGCCACGCCGAGCCACCAGTATTCTACCTTGTTTATACCTGCAAGGTCATGCCCAGTATATCTGCACTGTGATTGGACACTCTGACCGTGGCTGACTCGTGTTATGATTCATAGCCGTATCCGATACTTGGTAAACTTGGTGGTCATGATCGATGGCACATGCCAACTTTGTCGAGACATTGCGCACAATAGATGTGCGAAGCCATCAGTTTTTTACCTTTTTTGTACCTGCAAGGTCATGCATATTAGATGTGCGCTGTGATTGGGCACTCTGACCGTGGCTGACTAATGTTACGATTCGTAGACGTTTCAGGTACTTGGTAAACTTTGTGGTCATGGTCAATGGGACATGCGAACTTTGTCAAGGCATTGCGCACAATAGCCACACCGAGCCACCAATATTCTACCTTGTTTATACCTGTAAGGTCATGCCTAGTATATCTGCTCTGTGATTGGACACTCTGACCGTGACTGACTCGTGTTATGATTCATAGCCTTTTAATGTACTTGGTAAAATTATTGGTTATGGTCAGTTGCACTTGCCAACTTTGTCAAGGCATTGCGCACAATAGCCTTTCCAAGCCACCAGTTTTTTACCTTGTTCATACCTGCAAGGTCATGCATATTAGATGTGCGCTTTGATTGGGCACTCTGACCGTGGCTGACTCGTGTTACAATTTGTAGAAGTTAAAGTCACTTGGTAAACTTTGTGGTCATGGTCAGTGGCACATGCCAACTTTGTCAAAGCATTGCGCACAATAGCCACACCGAGCCACCGGTATTCTACCTTGTTTGAACCTGCAAGATCATGCCTAGTACATCTGCACTGTGATTGGACACTTTGACCGTGGCTGACTCGTGTTATGATCAATGGAAGTGAAAGTCACTTGGATACATTTGTGGTCATGGTCAGTGGCACATGCCAACTTTGTCAAGGCAATGCGCAAAATAGCCACACCGAGCCACCAGTTTTCTACCTTGTTTATACCTGTAAGGTCACGTCCAGTTTATCTGCACTGTGATTGGATACTCTGACCGTGGCTGACTCGTGTCATGATTCGTAGCTGTTTAAGGTACTTGGTAAACTTTGTCGTCATGGTCAGTGGCACATGCCAACTTTGTCAAGGCATTGCCCACAATAGCCGTGCCAAGCCCAGGGTTTTTTACCCTGTTTATACCTGCAAGCTTGTGTATATTAGATGTGCATTGTGATTGCGTACTCTGACCATGGCTGACTTGTGTTATGATTGGTAGAACTTAAAGTCACTTGGTAAACGTTGTGGTGATGGTCAGTTGCACATGCCAACTTTGTCAAGGCATTGCGCACAATAGCCACACCGAGCCACCAGTATTTAACATTGTTTGAACCTTCGAGATCATGCCTAGTACATCTACACTGTGATTGGACACTCTGGCCATGGCTGACTTGTGTTATGATCAATAGGAGTAAAAGTCACTTGGATACATTTGTGGACATGGTCAGTGGCACATTCCAACTTTGTCAAGGCATTGTGCACAATAGCCACACCAAGCCACCACTGTTCTGCCTTGTTTACACCTGCAACGTCATGCCCATTATATCTACACTGTGACTGGACACTCTGACTGTGGCTGACCCGTGTTATGATTCATAGCCATTTAATGTACTTGGTAAACTTTGTGGTCATGGTCAGTGGCACATGCCAACTTTGTCAAGGCATTGCGCAGTATAGCCGTGCCACGACACCGGTTTTTACCCTGTTTATACCTGCAAGGTCATGCATATGAGATGTGCACTGTGATTGGGCACTCTGACCGTGGCTGACTCGTGTTACAGATTGTAGAACTAAAAGTCACTTGGATACATTTGTGGTCATGGTTAGTGTTACATTCCAACTCTGTCAAGGCGTTGCGCACAATAGCCACACCGAACCACCATTATTTTACCTTGTTTGCACCTGCAAGATCATGCCTATTATATCTGTAGTGTGATTGGACACTCTGACCGTGGCTAACTCGTGTTATGATCAATAGAAGTACAAGTCACTTGGATACATTTGTGGTCATGGTCAGTGGCACATGCCAACTTTGTCAAGGCATTGCGCACAATAGCCACACCGAACCACCATTATTTTACCTTGTTTGCACCTGCAAGATCATGCCTATTATATCTGTAGTGTGATTGGACACTCTGACCGTGGCTAACTCGTGTTATGATCAATAGAAGTACAAGTCACTTGGATACATTTGTGGTCATGGTCAGTGGCACATGCCAGCTTTGTCAAGGCATTGCGCACAATAGCCACGCCGAGCCACCAGTATTCTACCTTGTTTATACCTGCAAGGTCATGCCAAGTATATCTGTACTTTGACTGGACACTCTGACCATGGCTAACTCGTGTTATGATTCATAGCCGTTTAAGGTACTTGGTACACTTTGTGGTCATGGACAGTGGCACATGCCAACTTTGTCAAGGCATTGCACACAGTAGCCACACAGAGCCACTAGAATTATACCTTGTTTATACCTGCAAGGTCATGCCTAGTATATTTGCACTGTGATTGGAAACTCTGACCGTGGCTGACTCGTGTTATGATCAATAGAAGTAAAAGTCACTTGGATACATTTATGGTCATGGTCAGTGGCACATGCCATCTTTTTCAAGGCATTGTGCACAATAGCCACGCCGAGCCACCAGCATTCTACCTTGTTTATACCTGTAAGGTCATGCCGAGTATATCTGCACTTTGTTTGGACACTCTGACCGTGGCTGACTCGTGTCATGATTCATAGCCGTTTAAGGTACTTGGTAAACATGGTGGTCATGGTCAATGGCACATGCCAACTTTGTCAAGGCATTGCGCACAATAGCTGTGCCAAGCCATCGTTTTTTTACCCTATTTATACCTGCAAGGTCATGCATAATAGATGTTCACTGTGATCGGGCACTCTTACCGTGGCTGACTCATGTTACGATTCGTAGACGTTTCAGGTACTTGGTAAACTTTGTGGTCATGGTCAGTGGCACATGCCAACTTTGTCAAGGCATTGCGCACAATAGCCATACCGAGCCACCAGTATTCTACCTTGTTTATATCTGTAAGGTCATGCCCAGAATATCTGCATTGTGATTGGACACTCTGACTGTGGCTGACTCGTGTTATGATTCATGGCCCTTTAATGTACTTGGTAAACTTATTGGTCATGGTCAGTGGCACTTGCCAACTTTGTCAAGGCATTGCGCACAATAGCCTTTCCAAGCCACCGGTTTTTTACCTTGTTCATACTTGCAAGGTCATGCATATTAGATGTGCGCTGTGATTGGGCACTCTGACCGTGGCTGACTCATGTTACGATTCGTATAAGTTAAAGTCACTTGGTAAACTTTGTGGTCATGGTCAGTGGCACATGCCAACTTTGTCAAAGCATTGCGCACAATAGCCACACCGAGCCACCGGTATTCTACCTTGTTTGAACCAGCAAGATCATGCCTAGTACATCTGCACTGTGATTGGACACCCTAACTGTGGCTGACTCGTGTTATGTTCAATGGAAGTGAAATTCATTTGGATACATTTGTTGTCATGGTCAGTGGCACATGCCAATTTTGTCAAGGCATTGCGTACAATAGCCACACCGAGCCACCCGTATTCTACCTTGTTTATACCTGTAAGGTCACGTCCAGTTTATCTGCACTGTGATTGGACACTCTGACTGTGGCTGACTCGTGTTATGATTCGTAGCTGTTTAAGGTACTTGGTAAACTTTGTCGTCATGGTCAGTGGCACATGCCAACTTTGTCAAGGCATTGCGCACAATAGCCGTGCCAAGCCCACGGTTTTTTACCCTGTTTATACCTGCAAGGTCGTGTATATTATATGTGCACTGTGATTGGGTACACTGACCGTGGCTGACTTGTGTTATGATTGGTAGAACTTAAAGTCACTTGGTAAACGTTGTGGTCATGGTCAGTTGCACATGCCAACTTTGTCAAGGCATTGCGCACAATAGCCACACCGAGCCACCAGTATTTTACCTTGTTTGGACCTGCAAGATCATGCCTAGTACAGCTACACTGTGATTGGACACTCTGGCCGTGGCAGACTTGTGTTATGATCAATAGAAGTAAATGTCACTTGGATACATTTGTGGACATGGTCAGTGGCACATGCCAACTTTGTCAAGGCATTG
>SZWC01000014.1:482233-503625 GCA_023375785.1 Penium margaritaceum | reverse complement strand
GGGAGTCGTTGTGCAAGGACCATGGTGGGCCACCAGGTAGCATGGTTTGGAGGTTCTGGTGGTCTGAACATGGTCGTTCTGGCTGAAATGTGAGGAGGTCTGAGACAGGGAGGAAGGCTAGAGAAGGAAGAAGGGAGCTGCAGCTGAGGAGTGAAGGAGAGGGAGAAAACGCTTGATGAAGCTTCTGATGTGATGGAAGAGAGACAAGGAGGATGTATTGGTGTGGAAGTGCTCCCTCGTGAAATGAGGGTTTTCGGTGTGGGCACAGGCCGTTTGCAAAGTGGGCGATGGAATCGGGTGGAGCCGTGTGATGAGCGGAATCGGGCGGAGCCGTGTGGAGGGAAACCGGAGGAGTGACCGATGGTGAAGTGGGTGCAGGGATGAGACCTCCTGCGCAGTGGAAGTTTTAGCGTGGGCGCAGATTGTCGCACAATGGGCGATACGACCGGGCGGATCCTTATGCCAGGCAAATGATACTGAAGCGAGGAGGAGGAGGCGGAGACGGCTGCTGAAGGAGTGGGTGCAGGGGTGAAACTACGTGCGCTGCGGAAGTTTCAGTGTGGGCGCAGGTCGTCGCGAAACAAGCGATGCGACCTGACGGATCCTTGTGCCGAGTGGAGCAGGAGCGAAGGATGGCGGAGGGACAATGGATGATGGAGTGGGCGCAGGGGCGAAACCTCGTGTGCAGCAAAGTAGAGGAGTAGAATGTGGCAAGGGGAAGGCAAGAACCAACGCGCCGCAAGAAATCTGATGCCGGCTTGGGTGCAGGCTGCTGCGAAGCGGGCTGCGTGCTTGTGCGGGTCCTTGTGCTGGTCACAGATGCGGATGATGAGGGAGGCGGAGGCTGATAAACGAGGAGTGGATGCTGGGGCAAAACCACGTGCGCTACGGAAATTTTGGCGTGGGCGCAGGTCGTCGCGGAACAGGCAATGCAACCAGGCGGATCCTTGTGCCGAGCTGATGCTGAATCGAAGCGGAAGAAGGCGGAGGCAACAGATGGCTGAGTGGGTGCAGGGGTAGAACCACGTGCACAGATGATGCAAGCGGATGATGAAGAATGGTGAGAAGGCGGTGCGGCTGATGCTGAGGGCGGCTTGAGGAAGGCAGATGTAGTTGAGTTGGAGCAGGAAGCTAAAGTGATAATGCGGTCAGTAGATGAAGATGAAGGTGATAATGACGCGAGGAAGGCACGATGAAGATGAGGAGGGCGTAGCAGAGGCAGAGGATGGAGGATGCGGGAGGCAGAGGATGGCGGCTTGTCACAGGTGAATAAGTCTGAGGAAGGAGGCTGGAGCGAAGTGGGAAGGTGGATGTTATGGCAGGCAGAGGTTAGTGAGCAAGGAGGCAACACACAACAACCAAACCTCTGCTTTAAGGAGAGTGACGGCTTGTTCCCCAGTTGGCCCGAGACCGACAAGAAGGAAGACTGGTGGTGTCCAATAACCTGGCAGCGAGAGGACTGTGACTGCAGCATAAGAGGTTGTACGACAGGAAGAGACACTGGTCCGCTGATGTCAGGAGAGTGACGGCTTGTTCCCTGGTTGGCTTGCAATGGGAGTAGGAAGACTGGTGGTATCTGATATCCTGACTGCGGCAGCTCTGCTGCTGTTGTTGCCGACGCAAGAAGGCGGTGCGAGGATGCGGCGTGACACAATAGATGTGAGGAGACTGATGTCGATGGGGTAGATGGAGCGGATGAGGTTGACGAGGGGAGAGGAGAAGGGCGGAGGCAATTACGGTGACTAAGGTGACGAGAGGTAGCAGATGGCAGGCGGCAGGAAGCTTCTCGAAAGTTGACAGTGGGCGGCGGTTCGGGAGCTGCTTGCAGCTCTTATGCCCGACAATTCATCAATTGTTAGCCACGGGCGCGGAATGGGCACAGGGCTTACTTTGGATGACGAGGCGGTGCTTTGACGCGAGGAGCACTTCAAGCGGTGCTGCTGATGTCAGCTGCTGATGAAGCGGAGAGACGCAATGTGCCGGCGACAGAGGAGGGCAGACCCGAGAGAGGACGCAATGGTGGCGGAAGAGTGAGGAATTGGTCACGGGACACCAGGTGATGTCATCTGATGCTCTGCTACCATGTCAGAAGAATGCAGTGAGCAAAGACGACAGGAGCAGAAGCGAGCAGAATCAATGGGGCAGACAAGAGCAGAGCGGCGCATGCGAACCCAAGGAGTTAGTTGCAAGGCCCTGAGAGGACATGAGGTACTGGAGTTTCAGGGTAGACAAAGTGCAGAGGAAAGAACGTGAGAGCGAAGCGAGAGAGGTGACTGAAGCAAAAGGTTGATGGTGGCGAAGCGAAGAGCTGTGGGCAGACAGTGGTAGGTAAAGGCAATCAAGGTGAGCGACGAGCAGGGCGAGGACACAGCAGCGAAGCTGCGGAACCAAGAGGGAACATGATGAGCATAACTGTTCTGGTTAAGTTGCAATGAAAAGAACGTCCTCGATATATACAACAGACCATGGGTAAAATAGCTTCTTTCTGCTAGCCGGACGCGGGTAACTGGTTTATCACTCTATTAGGGGATCACTTGACGTGTCGGTTCAAACGGTCGGGAGACCGAGGAGCCGTTGAGTCAAGGTGGTTCCGTTGAGAGTTGAACCTTCTCCAGACTCGGATTTACCGAGAGGTGGGAGGAGTGAGTCTGTTTCTTGCTGTATTTCTAACAGCGTCAACCCCCTCCGGCACCTCCATGTAGACCTCCTTGTCCAGGTCGCCGTTGAGGAATGCGGTTTTCACGTCCATTTGGTGGACTTCGTAGTCGCGCGATGTCGCCACAGAGAGGATGGAGTGGATGGAGGCGAACTTTGCCACTGGTGCGAAGGCTTTGTCGCAGTCTTTACCCTTCCGCTGGCCGTACCCCTTCGCCACCAGCCGCGCCTTGTAGTGCTCCACATTCCCCTCCTTGGCGAGCTTCTTCTCGAAGATCCACTTGGAGCCGATGATTTTCTCGCCCTCCAGCCCGTCGACCAGCTCCCAAGTCCCATTCTCCTCGTGGGAGGCGAGCTCGGAATTTATAGCTCCCTCTCACTCAGCCCCATCCTTCCACTGTAATGCATCCTTGACAGTCTCGGGCTCCTCTTGCACAAAGAATGCTCGAGCGAGCTCGGTCCAGATGCCATCCGCGGCATCATATTTTTTTGCCGTCCTCCTTACGCGTCCGCTTCTCCGGGGCTACTGCTGTTGAGGCTGTTACTGCTACTGCCGCTGCTGCTGCTGGTGCTGCCACTGCTACTGCTGCTGCTGCCGCTGCCGCTACTGCTGCTGCCCCCTCGCGGTACCACTCGCACCGCTGGCCTGCTCCCCCTCTCTCGGGGACCGTGGAGACGCGGGCTCACTCCCCGCCTCCTCGTTCAACTCCACTACTATCGGCACTTCGGACTCATTTTCCGACTCAAATGAACGCACATCAGCCGCTCCCCCATCCCCCGGATGGTTCTCGCCGGTTGGAGCCGATGGAACATCACCCTCTTTTGTGTCCTCCGGTGTCTCCCCCTCAATGAGTGGCAGCCACTCCCCATGCTTGGAGAGACCCGCGTCCTTGTCCGTCCAACGGCTGGCCTCGTCGAACGTGACGTTGTGACTCTTCACGATCTGCTGCCCCCGCGGGTCAAAGAGCCGGTACGCCTGGCTCCCGCTCTCGTACGCGACGAAGATGCACCAGCGAGTCTGCGGATCTAGCTTGGCCCGCCCCTCCCGTGCATGCACAACAGCATGTGCAACACAGCCAAATGTGTGGAGGTGAGCCACGGTTGGCTTCCTCCCGCTCCACACCTCTTGTGGCGTCTTCTACACCTTGGACTCTGCGTCTTTTAGTGGCTTCGTAGGCATCAGGTTCATGATGTGCGCCGCTGTCCGTACCGCCTCGCCCCAGTACCGCTGCGCAAGGCCGGCATCACTCAACATGGACCGGATCATGTTGAGGATGGTGCGGTTCACCCTCTCGGCGAAGCTGTTCTGCTGCGGAGAATGTGGCATAGTTTTCTGCCACGTGATTCCCTTCCTCTTCATCCATGCCGAGCAGCCCTCGTACTCACCGCCGTTTTCGCTCCGGAACGCCTTCACCTTCAACTCTGTTTGGCGCTCCACAGCCGCCACAAACTTCTCCATGCACGACAAGACATCGCTCTTCCTCTTGATGATGTAGAGGTAGAGTTTGCGGCTGTGGTCATCGATGAAGGTGACTCAGTAGCGCGTCCCACTAATGGAGGGCTCAAATGGTCCACACACATCAGTGTGCACTACCTCCTGCTTTGCCGATGCACGTGTCCCCTTTCATGTAAACGGCAACCGTGTTGTCTTGCCAACCACGCACGGCTCGCACACGGCGTCCTTGGCTGCATCAAGGCTCTTGACCTCAAGACCCGCACCACTTCCTTCTTTGCCATGTCCCTCACCGTTGAGGGAGCGATGTGGCACAACCAGCGATGCCACAGGTCCAGGTCCCCTTCATCCTTCGTTATGAGGTTGGCGGCGTTGGTCCTCACCGCATCGGCAAGAACCTTGGTACGGAGAAGATACAGGTCCTTCTCCCTCTTGCCACGTGCAATCACCTCGCCATACCCCTCCTTCTAGATGATAGCCTCCTTCTTGTTGAAGAGTACCTCGAGCCCCTTGTCGGTAAGGCGGCTCACTGAGAGCAGGTGTGTCCCAAAGTTGGACATGTGGAGCACGTCGTAGATGGTACACGGAATGGTTTTCCCATTCACCATTGACTCGATGCGAACATTGCCTTTGCCCGCGGCCAACTCCGTTTTGCCGTTGGCGACTTTCATCCGCCGCTCAGTGGCGCAGTAGGTGACGAATGCCGCCCGGTTGCATTGCGTGTGGCGGCCTGATCCGGAGTCAATTACTGTGACGTCCGGATCCGTCAAGTCGGTAGACTCCCTGGCCATCATCGCTTGGGTGTCCTTCTTCCCGCCCTTCCCGGGCTGGTCCGACTTCTTGTTGGGGCAGTCACGTGCATAGTGGCCCTGTTTGCCACAGTTGTAGCACTGCCCCTTCTTCTCACCTTTCTTGGTGCCCTGATTTGCACCCTTCCCCTTCTTGCCTCCCCCTCCACCTTGAGGACGGACGGCATAGGCGGAACTTGATGTCGCCCCACTCTCTCTCCCACCGTCCCGCATCCATTCGTTGCGGACGTACTCGGCCACCTTCGAGTACTTCAGCTCATCGGCGGACCAGCCGCCAACGACAGTAATCATGGGACTCCAACTGTCCGGCAAGGCCATAAGAGGATCATGGCTTGCAGCTGAGGGTCGACCTTCCACCCGATAGTTACGCACTCGGCATTAAGGGACTCGATCTGCTATAGGATGTCCATGATGTCATCGCATTCGTTGGCTCGGAGGGTGACGAGCCTCTTGAAGATGAAGAGCTGGTTAGCAAGGTTGGTAGATGAGTAGATGGTGCAGAGCTTCTTCCAGGCCTCCGCGGCCTCCGTGCATCCTTGAATGAGGGAGCGCTGCGTCGGAGCAAGCGCATACACCAACGAAGCAAGCGATTTCTTGTTTCATTTCTTGTACGTGTCCACTTCCTCCGGCGTCGCGGTATCCGGAGGGGCAGTTTCTTCACCCTTGACCAGCTCAAGCAGGCCCTTGTCATCGAGGAAGACCTCAAACTCCCACCTCCACAGGTGGAAGCCAAGCCCGTCGAACTTAGAGACGCCGATGCTCTCTTGCTCGGTCGGTGCCATGGAGCGCGGCGGTAGCGTGAACGTTGAAGAGCTATGGTCCTTCTAGGCACTTGGGCCCATAACCCTTTGTTGGCACTAGTGGATGTGGAGGCACCCTCAAGGATGCCTAGCTCTCACTGGTACATGCTGCCAATGTTTGGGGAAGCCAATGGACACCAATGGTGAAGAGTGTGGAGTACAAGGATCATGGATGTGATTTGGCAGAACACGTCGCATTCAGGAGAACTGAATGGAAACAAGTTTTTGTTACTTTGCACAGTGAGATTACATCATATCCTTATAGCCTCTGATCTAAGCTTTCCAACGCATCCAAGAACGCCCAAATTGGAGCAGTAGAGCCCCTGCTACGGCCATCGAAGTAACCCTTGGTGGATTCACCCACCTTGCCTTGCCCGCTAGGCAACGGGAGGCGCTTCGACGATGACCCGTCGGAGCGCCTCTCCTCACCCAGAAGTCAAGGAGAAGTTCACCCTGGTCAAAGAGAGTCCTCTGGTTGTTTCATTTATGGTCCAGATGCATTTGGGGGTCGCTGGAGTTGAACTTGGAACACCGGCGGTGGATTATCCCGCCACCCATGGCGGGTACCAGATTCCACCCGCCAAACACCCGAACTTCGGGCCAGGCTAACTTTCTGAATACTCACTCAAATCGAGCGATTCAAAGCTCAATCTTGCATGGAAAAATCCAAGGTTCGACAACTCCCCATTGGTCGAACCAGGGAACACAATCAACGGAACTCATGGCAAGGGGCACACCATGTCAACATGCAGCGAGGGAACTGGGACATGAAGCGAGGTACGTGATGCGCCGGGAGTGAGCCAAAGGTCGAGGGTGACGTAGCAAAGAGAGAGTTGGGACTGGTGAGCAAAGGTTGTGGGAGCGAAGGGTGAGGAGAGCGAGAACACGGCGGCGAAGCCACGGAACCAAAGGGAACAGGATGAGCAGAACTCTTCTGGTTAGCTTGAGGGAATGTACATCCTCGGTATATGCGGTCATAACAGGACAAAAGGATTTGCAACGGCCTCTTTCTGCTAGCCAGACGCGGATGACACACGTCACTTTATTAGGAGATCTCTTGACCGTTTGGTCCCAACGGGTAGTCCCGAGTGCGGTTGGTCAAGTGGGTTCGATCGAGGACCTGACCTGTTATTGATAACTCGGATATTCTCCGATAGACTTGTCTTATCAGATTCTGCTTCCCAACACCTCCCGTGAATCTGACAATGTTAGTAGAGAATGACCTCTTGTGTTAGTGGTAGTAGACGTCCTCCCACATGGGTGACCGTTATACTCCACAGTGTGTATCAGGAGATTGTTCCACATTTCCTCGATGTCAGAAGGGAATTCATCTACCAGCTGATGAAGTCTTCGTCCGAGGACTCGTTTGAGTCCTTTTCTGGTTTCCTGGTTAATCTGCTCCTGGTAGAGACGGAGGGTTTCATCAGAAACCGGTTGTCCCAGGTAGGTCAGACTTCCAAGTAGGGCAGTAATGATTCTGTAGCCATGTAGGAGTTCGGGGTACAGAGCCTTGTATACCTGACTTGCCCATGCTTGTATTGTGAAGGGGCGAGAGGTGTGAGGATGAAGACACACTCTTCCAGTGATGTCTGGAAAACTTTTGTTGTCCTGGTACGTGGTTGCAACCCATTGTTTTCTCCAAGCTTGCTGTAAGATATGATGCCACAGTTCAGGGATAGAATTGGTCTTCAGTTGGTGATGAAGAAAAGGAGTATGGAGCTGCTCCCGAAGCAGACGGTAGACATTGACGACGGCATCCTCGTAGTTTGGGATGGGGCGATATGGCGAGCGAAGGTGTTTGTATTGTGCGGTGATGAGCTGCGCCATATTGCATTGCTTGATGGGGGTTCTTCATGCCAATGTAAGCACTTGGTCTTCCCAATCAATGACATTGCTTCCATATTCTTTGAGCACGGCACATGTCTCCCAGGAGAGAGCCATGTGAAGAAGTGATAGAAGGAATGAGAAGGGAGAGATGACACTACCATTGTGCCAGTCACAGGAGAGGCTCTGCTACAGCTGATCTTCTGTATCCATGGAGGGAGGTGGAGACGAGCTTCCTTTGTCCAATGTACGATCTGGTGGAGTGACGGCTTGTTCCACTCATTGGCTCGACAAGGAGCGTGGAGAGGAGTGGTGTCCAATACACCAAGAACGCGGTCTTGGAGAGGTCAGGTTGACTCGGCTTGAGAGGAGGGAGGAGGAAAAAGCCAAAACGGGTTGAGAGGAGGAAGGAGGCTGTTGCAGGGGAGGGGATGCTGAGACTGTGGTGGATGTGCAGAGCCGAAACCACGCGTGCTGCTGACAGGTCGTCGCAAAACGGGCAATGCGACCGAGCGGAACCGTGTACCAAGCGGATGATGCGGAGCCAACACGCCGTGAGAAATCTGTTGCAGGCGTGGGTGCAGGCTGCTGCAAAGCGGGCAACGAGCCTCGTCCTCTCCATGTCGTCCAATTCTCAGTGGAACCCTTCTTGCCGTATTTCCTCATTTCATGCCTTAAGGCTCTGGCGTGGGGTCATCCTGCGTTCTCCTCCCCTTGTTCCTCTTTCGTGCTGCTCCTGCAAGCGTCGTGCTACATCCTTCTGTTATGCCTGTACCCTCCTCCTCACCTCGTCACTCTTCTCATAGGGTATGTTGAGGGATCCATGGAGCCCTGTCTGTGCGTTGCTGTAGCGGCGGGCACATGGGAGGTGCGCTCGCTAATGGCAGCTGATACATTGCCACCTACGGATGCGCACTGGACCCCTGCACGTGGCGCACGGCTCACTACGTGAATTCGTGCATCGGAGGCATTGATACAGTACAATGCCCCCCCTGACATAGACTCCTCTCTCCCACTTTCTTCACACATTCGCTGTGCAAGAAGCATCCACATTTCTCACACCATGGATCACCCCTCCTAGCTCTCTGAAGCAGCTGGGACAATCCCCTTCCGCCGTGCCTGTGCCCGGTTGCACCCAACAACTGCTTTAGTTGTCCCGCCCGCTATCATTTGTCTTGATGCAAGTGGTGTGTGCTGCCCGCTTACAATAGTCACATCTCCCGTGTGGGGCCTCCAGCAATCTTCTGCAGCCACAGCACACAATGTCTGCCGCAACATTGTGCTCCTGTCCGAGCATGACCCTCACTTCCGTGGGAATTCCTTGCTTGACCTTCTGGCAGGGCACGCAGATCCAACGTCCTTCTTCATCCATCATTCCACACTCCTGATGCATGTGGCGCTTGTAATGCCTGCATTGTGTGGCAGGCAAGTGTACCCTCTTCTCACACCACGTGCAGCTACTGGCACGAGGTGTCCTTTCTCCCACCTCCTCCTTGCCTGTGCCTGCATCCCTTACATCTCCTTCCTCCGCCGTAATGCTTCCGATCCATTTGCCTTGTCCTGCCCCTGCTCCTGCCATGGTATCTCTGTTCTAACTACCTTGTCCCGCCCCTGCTTAAGCCATAGGCCTCTTTGTCCCCTTGCTCCCTTCTGCATCCACCAGCGACCCATCGTTTCTGCTCCATGGGCTCCGTACTGCCCCGGCGTATGTCTCTGCTGCCTTCTCTTGCACTCCCATGGGCGCCCTTCTCAGCCCTCCCGACGTTGATCCACTCGCCACTATAGGGTGATGGGGGCTCCTCTCTGCTCCTCTCCCCCTCTGTGGTCCTCCCGAGGTGGTGCGATGGTCCCACCGTCGTGCCGGTGCATCATCAACCGGAGCACCGGGTCGTCCTACTACTCCCGAGCGCCCAGGTTTCATCACTCCTCCCCCAGCCCCAATTCCCCGTCCTTTCTTCATCCTTCCTGGTGCACTCGGCATGCCTGGGCGCCGGATAGGTCAATTATCCGCCGAAGGTGGATGAGGATGGGATCGCACGTCTGATCCTTGGGGGCCTGGTGACCTTGGTGCTGCCGGTGGCGGCTTTTCTATCAAGAGGCACCACGGAGGTGTCACGACCAACGCCTCATTCATCATGGCCAACACCTTCCTTCTTACTTTGGGGACATCTCTGTTCCCCAGCGTCCTCATGGCCAACACCGCCTTCCGAGCGGCGACTCCCTCCGGTCCTGGAAATGCCACTACATTGCAATGGAGTTGTTCCACTGGGTGGGTATCCGCGTACGAGCGTGGCGCTGTCCTTTCCCCCGCGCCCTGCTGTTCCTCCTTCTCCTGCCGCTTCTTATCCCATGCCTGAGCCTTGAGGAGTTGCAGTTTTGCCACACACTTGTTGTAGTGGTGCCCCACCTCTGGTAGCACCTGCCCGCATGGCCAATGGAACGGTTGGCGGCATCCCTCACACCACTCGGTGGCATTGCTATTACCACAGTCGGTACAGTGTAGGCGCCATTCCGTGTCTGCCGCTTGCCGACCTCCCCTTTCCTGTTCCTCTCTCTCTTTCCGCATCTTGCCTTTCAGCTCCGGTGCGCAAGCCGGACAGACATGCACTGCCTTCTGTTGCAGTAGCTCCTCTTCCCCACAGATATAGTGGAGGGTCACCCAGCAGTTGAAGCAGTGTTTCTTCTGAGTCTTCACCGGCCTCTTGTTCTTCCCGCACTCTTCCGTCTCCTCCATCTCAGGGGCACTTGATGTTGGTCCTGTAGCCATTCCACCCTCCTTACCCATCTCTTGCTCTTGTTCAACCAACCTCCGGATGCAGCTCTTGCAGTGCCGTCCCTATCCCGGAATCTCGGTCCCACACTTGCGGTGGAGAGGTGCTTTACATTCATAGCACCTGGTCGCATCTGTGGGGTCGTGTGGCTCTCCACGGGCCGCACCTCTCAATCCAGCACTTGGGTACGGGCCTATTTCTTCTCTTTATCCTCTTTGTCTGCTTTTGCCAGCATGATGGGTGCACACTTCTTGCAACCTATCACCTTCTACCGTATCCGTACATTCGGATCCTGTCAAGCTGCATGTACAGGGTCTCTGCACACGTAGTAGCGAAACAAAGTGGTCGCGTCCATCAGCTCTTTACAGCTCGTGTTATGATCAATAGAAGTAAAAGTCACTTGGATACATTTATGGTCATGGTCAGTGGCACATGCCATCTTTTTCAAGGCATTGCGCACAATAGCCACGCCGAGCCACCAGCATTATACCTTGTTTATACCTGTATGGTCATGCCCAGTATATCTGCACTTTGTTTGGACACTCTGACCGTGGCTGACTCGTGTTATGATTCATAGCCGTTTAAGGTACTTGGTAAACATGGTGGTCATGGTCAATGGCACATGCCAACTTTGTCAAGGCATTGCGCACAATAGCTGTGCCAAGCCATCGTTTTTTTACCCTATTTATACCTGCAAGGTCATGCATAATAGATGTGCACTGTGATTGGGCACTCTTACCGTGGCTGACTCATGTTACGATTCGTAGACGTTTCAGGTACTTGGTAAACTTTGTGGTCATGGTCAGTGGCACATGCCAACTTTGTCAAGGCATTGCGCACAATAGCCATACCGAGCCACCAGTATTATACCTTGTTTATACCTCTAAGGTCATGCCCAGTATATCTGCACTGTGATTGGACACTCTGACTGTGGCTGACTCGTGTTATGATTCATGGCCCTTTAATGTACTTGGTAAACTTATTGGTCATGGTCAGTGGCACTTGCCAACTTTGTCAAGGCATTGCGCACAATAGCCTTTCCAAGCCACCGGTTTTTTACATTGTTCATACCTGCAAGGTCATGCATATTATATGTGCGTTGTGATTGGGCACTCTGACCGTGGCTGACTCGTGTTACGATTCGTATAAGTTAAAGTCACTTGGTAAACTTTGTGGTCATGGTCAGTGGCACATGCCAACTTTGTCAAAGCATTGCGCACAATAGCCACACCTAGCCACCGGTATTCTACCTTGTTTGAACCAGCAAGATCATGCCTAGTACATCTGCACTGTGATTGGACACCCTGACTGTGGCTGACTCATGTTATGATCAATGGAAGTGAAATTCATTTGGATACATTTGTGGTCATGGTCAGTGGCACATGCCAATTTTGTCAAGGCATTGCGCACAATAGCCACACCGAGCCACCCGTTTTCTACCTTGTTACTTGGTAAACTTTGTCGTCATGGTCAGTGGCACATGCCAACTTTGTCAAGGCATTGCGCACAATAGCCGTGCCAAGCCCACAGTTTTTTACCCTGTTTATACCTGCAAGGTCGTGTATATTATATGTGCACTGTGATTGGGTACTCTGACCGTGGCTGACTTGTGTTATGATTGGTAGAACTTAAAGTCACTTGGTAAACGTTGTGGTCATGGTCAGTTGCACATGCCAACTTTGTCAAGGCATTGCGCAGAATAGCCACACCGAGCCACCAGTATTTTACCTTGTTTGAACCTGCAAGATCATGCCTAGTACAGCTACACTGTGATTGGACACTCTGGCCGTGGCAGACTTGTGTTATGATCAATAGAAGTAAATGTCACTTGGATACATTTGTGGACATGGTCAGTGGCACATGCCAACTTTGTCAAGGCATTGTGCACAATAGTCACACCTAGCCACCAGTATTCTACCTTGTTTACACCTTCAACGTCATGCCCATTATATCTACACTGTGACTGGACACTCTGACTGTGGCTGACTCGTGTTATGATTCATAGTCGTTTAAGGTACTCGGTAAACTTTGTGGTCATGGTCAGTGGCACATGCCAACTTTGTCAAGGCATTGCGCAGAATAGCCGTGCCACGACACCGGTGTTTACCCTGTTTATACCTGCAAGGTCATGCATATTAGATGTGCACTGTGATTGGACACTCGGACCGTGGCTGACTCAGTGCTGGAATCAGGTTGGGTGAGGACCATGGGAGAGGGAACGGAGGGCGGGCGAGCTGAAGTGAAGAGTGGAGTGAACGATCGAATGCCGGAGATGGAAATGAGACTGAGGATGCCGGCGCCGAGCAATGTATCGGCTTGGCGCGGAGCGAGCCAATCGGCCACCTGGAGCATGTCGTATGTGCAGACATCGCACACTTGGACGGTGTGCAGTGCATGGACGTTGGCAACCTGGATGGGGAGGGCCACGATCTGGCCGATGGGTGCGTCGATAGCACCGGTGGATATGGAGAAGCGGAGCCGGGTGGGGGTGATGAGATGGTCGAGTCTCGAGGTGCGGGCCATCCGCAACGCCATGGTAGTATGGGTGGCACCGGTATCCATGATGGCCACGAACTTGCGGCCACACACCCAAACGTGGCACCATGCCACGTGGACCTCAGCAGGTTGCGGCAGACCGGGTACCAGCGGAGCAGGAGGCCACGTGCATGGCGCGCGGCAGGCATCTTCCCGGACGCGGGAGTGTGCCGTAAGGATGGCATGGGCCACCATGCGGATGCCTGTCTCTCGAGTGAGGGTACATAAGAGACGGATGCCGGCGGGGGAGAGAGAGGAGTTCACGGAGGAGAAGAGGTGCTGGAGCTGATCCGCAGACACAGGGGAGTGAAGGAGGAAGTCGACCAGGGAAAGGGATGACGTGTTTCGAGGAGAGGGGAGGCAGAGGGCGTGGAGGACAGCGTTGGGGGGAGTGGTGGCAACCACCACAGTAGAGTGAGTCCGATAGGATTGTGGCAATGAAGAGCGAGGGGGGAGATGTGCCACGATCTCCTCGAGTATCCATCTGCGAATTGTGGGGTTCCGCAGCTGGAGACCAGGGGCATGGAGAGCTGGGAGAGTCTCCGCAGTGTCCAATGACTCGGTTGGTTCTAGCTCGGAAAGGAGCTGGTACACGGCCGTAGATTCTTCGACAGTGAATTCGCGAGCGACGCCATCCCATTGAGGCTCGGAGTCCGCTGGGAGAGGGTCAGCTGCAGGAGAGGACTCCGAGAGGTTGTCTCGTGGTTCCGCTGAGTGAAGCCAGTCAGTGCGAGGGAGGCGGCTGAGAGTATCCGCGTTTCGATTGGCGAGCGCGGGCTGGTATTTGATTTTCAAATACAGGTGTGCCGATGGGGTTGCACTCCGCCATGTTGTAGCGGCGGAGCACCTCTTGCACGTACTTTGCCTGCCCCATCTCCAGCGTGCGTGCATTGCGGTCCCTCTTGATGGCGACGCCGAGGTAGTACTCGAGCTCGCCCATGTCGGTCATTTTGAACCGACCGTCCAGCTGCCGCTTCAGGTTCGCCAACTCCGCCATGTCTGATGACACGAGGATGAGGTCATCCACGTATAGAACCACAATCTGGTGCAACCCCGGCTGCTTCCGCACGTACACGCTGTGTTCCGCCTCGTAGCGCTTGAAGCCAAGCTCGGCCATAAAGCCATCCATTTTCAGGTACCACATGAGTGGCGCTTGCTTCAGCCCATAGCGCGCCTTGTGAAGCCGGCACACCTTCCCCGACGGCGCGTCTGTCAGAAGAATACAGTGAGAAAAGACGGCAAGAGCAGAAGCAAGCAAACACAACGGGGCAGACAGGAGCAGAGCGGCGCATGCGGACCCAAGGGGTTAGTCGCATGGACTCGAGAGGACATGAGGCACTGGAGTTTCAGGGTAAATAGAGTGCAGAGGAGAGAACATGAGAGCAAAACGAGAGAGGTGATGGAAGCGAAAGGTTGAGGGTGGCGAAGTGAATAACTGTGGGCAAACAGTGGTGGACGAAGGCAATCGAGGTGAGCGGTGAGCAGGGCAAGGACACGACGGCGAAGCCGCGGAACAAAGAGGGAACACGATGAGCAGATTTGTTCTGGTTAAGTTGCGAGGGAATGAACGTCCTCGATATATACAACTGAACAGGGGTAAAATGGCTTCTTTCCGCTAGCCAGACGCGTGTGACTGGTTTATCACTTTATTAGGGGATCACTTGACGTGTCGGTTCAAACGGCCGGGATACCGAGGAGCCGTTGAGTCAAGGTGGTTCCGTTGAGAGTTGAACCTTCTCGAAACTCGGATTTACCGAGAGGTGGGAGGAGTGAGTCTGGTTCTCGCTGTATTTCTAACACTCCCCCTGAACCGGACTCGTCATGAATTTCTTACTTGTTGGGATCCTCATCATCCGAGGAGACAACTAGAGGAACTTCTGGGCGTCTTCTTGGAGGTGGAGGCCGTGGGAGTCGGCGAGGTCTGGGAGCAGAGGCTGGGATTTCAGAGGGTATCTATCCGATTGGCCGAGCAGCTTGTATTGTTGCGTCATTCATTGATTTTGGCGGCCCTTGAGTGCATTGCAATCCTATGTCGCAGAGAATCCTCCAAAGAGAGTATCTGTGCGACTGAATGATACAATGGAACACCTTGTCGGTGATGATGTAGAGGAGGGCTCGGATCTGATGCGTAACATTGAAGTAATCATCCCAGTATGCTCGATCAGGGTGATGAACAAAGGGAGAGTATTGTCATGGGTATTCTCGTTCATCGCTGATGAGGGAGAGGTAGGAGAATCCTCGTACCATGATGGTGGCAATCGTTGAGCCTAGAGCATCATGCCAGATGCTAAAATTGGAGGTGTCATCATCATTGAAGTAGAGGAGGGGGAGTCGTTGTGCAAGGACCATGGTGGGCCACCAGGTAGCATGGTTTGGAGGTTCTGGTGGTCTGAACATGGTCGTTCTGGCTGAAATGTGAGGAGGTCTGAGACAGGGAGGAAGGCTAGAGAAGGAAGAAGGGAGCTGCAGCTGAGGAGTGAAGGAGAGGGAGANTCCTCGTACCATGATGGTGGCAATCGTTGAGCCTAGAGCATCATGCCAGATGCTAAAATTGGAGGTGTCATCATCATTGAAGTAGAGGAGGGGGAGTCGTTGTGCAAGGACCATGGTGGGCCACCAGGTAGCATGGTTTGGAGGTTCTGGTGGTCTGAACATGGTCGTTCTGGCTGAAATGTGAGGAGGTCTGAGACAGGGAGGAAGGCTAGAGAAGGAAGAAGGGAGCTGCAGCTGAGGAGTGAAGGAGAGGGAGAAAACGCTTGATGAAGCTTCTGATGTGATGGAAGAGAGACAAGGAGAATGTATTGGTGTGGAAGTGCTCCCTCGTGAAATGAGGGTTTTCGGTGTGGGCACAGGCCGTTTGCAAAGTGGGCGATGGAATCGGGTGGAGCCGTGTGATGAGCGGAATCGGGCGGAGCCGTGTGGAGGGAAACCAGAGGAGTGACCGATGGTGAAGTGGGTGCAGGGATGAGACCTCCTGCGCGGTGGAAGTTTTAGCGTGGGTGCACATTGTCGCACAATGGGCGATACGACCGGGCGGATCCTTATCCCAGGCAAATGATACTGAAGCGAGGAGGAGGAGGCGGAGACGGCTGCTGAAGGAGTGGGTGCAGGGGCAAAACTACGTGCGCTGCGGAAGTTTCAGTGTGGGCGCAGGTCGTCGCGAAACAAGCGATGCGACCGGACGGATCCTTGTGCCGAGCGGAGCAGGAGCGGAGGATGGCGGAGGGACGATGGATGATGGAGTGGGCGCAGGGGCGAAACCTCGTGTGCAGCAAAGTAGAGGAGTAGAATGTGGCAAGGGGAAGGCAAGAACCAACGCGCCGCAAGAAATCTGATGCCGGCTTGGGTGCAGGCTGCTGTGAAGCGGGCTGCATGCTCGCGCGGGTCCTTGTGCTGGTCACAGATGCGGATGATGAGGGAGGCGGAGGCTGATAAACGAGGAGTGGATGCTGGGGCAAAACCACGTGCGCTATGGAAATTTTGGCGTGGGCGCAGGTCGTCGCGGAACGGGCAATGCAACCAGGCGGATCCTTGTGCCGAGCTGATGCTGAATCGAAGCGGAAGAAGGCGGAGGCAACAGATGGCTGAGTGGGTGCAGGGGTGGAACCACGTGCACAGATGATGCAAGCGGATGATGAAGAATGATGAGAAGGCGGTGCGGCTGATGCTGAGGGCGGCTTGAGGAAGGCAGATGTAGTTGAGTTGGAGCAGGAAGCTAAAGTGATAATGCGGTCAGTAGATGAAGATGAAGGTGATAATGACGCGAGGAAGGCACGATGAAGATGAGGAGGGCGTAGCAGAGGCAGAGGATGGAGGATGCGGGAGGCAGAGGATGGCGGCTTGTCACAGGTGGATCAGTATGAGGAAGGAGGCTGGAGCGAAGTGGGAAGGTGGATGTTATGGCAGGCAGAGGTTAGCGAGCAAGGAGGCAACACACGACAACCAAACCTCTGCTTCAAGGAGAGTGACGGCTTGTTCCCCAGTTGGCCCGAGACCGACAAGAAGGAAGACTGGTGGTGTCCGATGTCCCGGCAGCAAGAGGACTGTGACTGCAGCATAAGAGGTTGTACGACAGGAAGAGACACTGGTCCGCTGATGTCAGGAGAGTGACGGCTTGTTCCCTGGTTGGCTTGCAATGGGAGTAGGAAGACTGGTGGTATTTGATATCCTGACGGCAGCAGCTCTGCTGCTATTGTTGCCGACGGGAGAAGGCGGTGCAAGGATGCGGCATGACACAATAGATGTGAGGAGACTGATGTCGATGGGGTAGATGGAGCGGATGAGGTTGACGAGGGGAGAGGAGAAGGGCGAAGGCAATTACGGTGACTAAGGTGACGAGAGGTAGCAGATGGCAGGCGGCAGGAAGCTTCTCGAAAGTTGACAGTGGGCGGCGGTTCGGGAGCTGCTTGCAGCTCTTATGCCCGGCAATTCATCAATTGTTAGCCACGGGCGCGGAATGGGCACAGGGCTTACTTTGGATGACGAGGCGGTGCTTTGACGCGAGGAGCACTTCAAGCGGTACTGCTGATGTCAGCTGCTGATGAAGCGGAGAGATGCAATGTGCCGGCAACAGAGGAGGGCAGACCCGAGAGAGGACGCAATGGTGGTGGAAGAGTGAGGAATTGGTCACGGGACACAAGGTGATGTCGCCTGATGCTCTGCTACCATGTCAGAAGAATGCAGTGAGCAAAGACGACAGGAGCAGAAGCGAGCAGAAGCAATGGGGCAGACAAGAGCAGAGCGGCACATGCGAACCCAAGGAGTTAGTTGCAAGGCCCTGAGAGGACATGAGGTACTGGAGTTTCAGGGTAGACAAAGTGCAGAGGAAAGAACATGAGAGCGAAGCGAGAGAGGTGACTGAAGCAAAAGGTTGATGGTGGCGAAGCGAAGAGCTGTGGGCAGACAGTGGTAGGTAAAGGCAATCAAGGTGAGCGGCGAGCAGAGCGAGGACACGGCAGCGAAGCTGCGGAACCAAGAGGGAACACGATGAGCAGAACTGTTCTGGTTAAGTTGCAATGAAAAGAACGTCCTCGATATATACAACAGAACAGGGGTAAAACAGCTTCTTTCTGCTAGCCGGACGCGGGTAACTGGTTTATCACTCTATTAGGGGATCACTTGACGTGTCGGTTCAAACGGTCGGGAGACCGAGGAGCCGTTGAGTCAAGGTGGTTCCGTTGAGAGTTGAACCTTCTCCAGACTAGGATTTACCGAGAGGTGGGAGGAGTGAGTCTGTTTCTTGTTGTATTTATAACAGCGTCAACTCCCTCCGGCACCTCCATGTAGACCTCCTTGTCCAGGTCGCCGTTGAGGAATGCGGTTTTCACGTCCATTTGGTGGACTTTGTAGACGCGCGGTGCCGCCACAGAGAGGATGGAGTGGATGGAGGCGAACTTTGCCACTGGTGCAAAGGCTTTGTCGCAGTCTTTACCCTTCCGCTGGCCGTACCCCTTCGCCACCAGCCGCGCCTTGTAGTGCTCCACATTCCCCTCCTTGGCGAGCTTCTTCTCGAAGATCCACTTGGAGCCGATGATTTTCTCGCCCTCCAGCCTGTCGACCAGCTCCCAAGTCCCATTCTCCTCGTGGGAGGCGAGCTCGGAATTTATAGCTCCCCCTCACTCAGCCCCATCCTTCCACTGTAATGCATCATTGACAGTCTCGGGCTCCTCTTGCACAAAGAATGCTCGAGCGAGCTCGGTCCAGATGCCATCCGCGGCATCATATTTTTTTTCCGTCCTCCTTGCGCGTCCGCTTCTCCGGGGCTACTGCTGTTGAGGCTGTTACTGCTACTGCCGCTGCTGCTGCTGGTGCTGCCACTGCTGCTGCTGCTGCTGCCGCTGCCGCTACTGCTGCTGCCCCCTCGCGGTACCACTCGCACCGCTGGCCTGCTCCCCCTCTCTCGGGGACCGTGGAGACGCGGGCTCACTCCCCGCCTCCTCGTTCAGCTCCACTACTGTCGGCACTTCGGACTCATTTTCCGACTCGAATGAACGCACATCAGCCGCTCCCCCATCCCCCGGATGGTTCTCGCCGGTTGGAGCCGATGGAACATCACCCTCTTTTGTGTCCTCCGGTGTCTCCCCCTCAATGAGTGGCAGCCACTCCCCATGCTTGGAGTGACCCACGTCCTTGTCCGTCCAACGGCTGGCCTCGTCGAACCTGACGTCGTGACTCTTCACGATCTGCTGCCCCCGCGGGTCAAAGAGCCGGTACGCCTGGCTCCCGCTCTCGTACGCGACGAAGATGCACCAGCGAGTCTGCGGATCTAGCTTGGCCCGCCCCTCCCGTGCATGCACAACAGCATGTGCAACACAGCCGAATGTGTGGAGGTGAGCCACGGTTGGCTTCCTCCCGCTCCACACCTCTTGTGGCGTCTTCTACACCTTGGACTCCGCGTCTTTTAGTGGCTTCGTAGGCATCAGGTTCATGATGTGCGCCGCTTTCCGTACCGCCTCGCCCCAGTACCGCTGCGCAAGGCCGGCATCACTCAACATGGACCGGATCATGTTGAGGATGGTGCGGTTCACCCTCTCGGCGAAGCTGTTCTGCTGCGGAGAATGTGGCATAGTTTTCTGCCACGCGATTCCCTTCCTCTTCATCCATGCCGAGCAGCCCTCGTACTCACTGCCGTTTTCTCTCCGGAACGCCTTCACCTTCAACTCCGTTTGGCGCTCCACATCCCCCACAAACTCCTCCATGCACGACAAGACATCGCTCTTTCTCTTGATGATGTAGAGGTAGAGTTTGCGGCTGTTGACATCGATGAAGGTGACTCAGTAGCGCGCCCCACCAATGGAGGGCTCAAATGGTCCACACACATCAATGTGCATTACCTCCAGCTTTGCCGATGCACGCGTCCCCTTTCATGTAAACGGCAACCGTGTTGTCTTGCCAACCACGCACGGCTCGCACACGGCGTCCTTGGCTGCATCAAGGCTCTTGACCTCAAGACCCGCACCACTTCCTTCTTTGCCATGTCCATCACCGTTGAGGGAGCAATGTGGCACAACCAGCGATGCCACAGGTCCAGGTCCCCTTCATCCTTCGTTATGAGGTTGGCGGCGTTGGTCCTCACCGCATCGGCAAGAACCTTGGTACGGAGAAGATACAGGTCCTTCTCCCTCTTGCCACGTGCAATCACCTCGCCATACCCCTCCTTCTGGATGATAGCCTCCTTCTTGTTGAAGAGTACCTCGAGCCCCTTGTCGGTAAGGCGGCTCACTGAGAGCAGGTTTTTCCCAAAGTTGGACATGTGGAGCACGTCGTAGATGGTACACGGAATGATTTTCCCATTCACCACTGACTCGATGCGAACATTGCCTTTGCCCGCGGCCAACTCCGTTTTGCCGTCGGCGACTTTCATCCGCCGCTCAGTGGAGCAGTAGGTGACGAATGCCGCCCGGTTGCATTGCGTGTGGCGGCCTGATCCGGAGTCAATTACTGTGACGTCCGGATCCGTCAAGTCGGTAGACTCCCTGGCCATCATCGCTTGGGTGTCCTTCTTCCCGCCCTTCCCGGGCTGGTCCGACTTCTTGTTGGGGCAGTCACGTGCATAGTGGCCCTGTTTGCCACAGTTGTGGCACTGCCCCTTCTTCTCACCTTTCTTGGTGCCCTGATTTGTACCCTTCCCCTTCTTGCCTCCCCCTCCACCTTGAGGACGGACGGCATAGGCGGAACTCGATGTCGCCCCACTCTCTCTCCCACCGTCCCGCATCCATTCGTTGCGGACGTACTCGGCCACCTTCGAGTACTTCAGCTCATCGGCGGACCAGCCGCCAACGACAGTAATCATGGGACTCCAACTGTCCGGCAAGGCCAGAAGAGGATCATGGCTTGCAGCTGAGGGTCGACCTTCCACCCGGTAGTTACGCACTCGGCAGTAAGGGACTCGATCTGCTATAGGATGCCCATGATGTCATCGCATTCGTTGGCTCGGAGGGTGACGAGCCTCTTGAAGACGAAGAGCTGGTTAGCAAGGTTGGTAGATGAGTAGATGGTACAGAGCTTCTTCCAGGCCTCCGCGGCCTCCGTGCATCCTTGAATGAGGGAGCGCTGCATCGGAGCAAGCGCATACACCAACGAAGCAAGCGATTTCTTGTTTCATTTCTTGTACGTGTCCACTTCCTCCGGCGTCGCGGTATCCGGAGGGGCAGTTTCTTCACCCTTGACCAGCTCAAGCAGGCCCTTGTCATCGAGGAAGACCTCAAACTCCCACCTCCACAGGTGGAAGCCAAGCCCGTCGAACTTAGAGACGTCGATGCTCTCTTGCTCGGTCGGTGCCATGGAGCGCGGCGGTAGCGTGAACGTTGAAGAGCTATGGTCCTTCTAGGCACTTGGGCCCATAACCCTTTGTTGGCACTAGTGGATGTGGAGGCACCCTCAAGGATGCCTAGCTCTCACTGGTACATGCTGCCAATGTTTGGGGAAGCCAATGGACACCAATGGTGAAGAGTGTGGAGTACAAGGATCATGGATGTGATTTGGCAGAACACGTCGCATTCAGGAGAACTGAATGGAAACAAGTTTTTGTTACTTTGCACAGTGA
>SZWC01000014.1:441935-478924 GCA_023375785.1 Penium margaritaceum | reverse complement strand
AACCTCCGGATGCAGCTCTTGCAGTGCCGTCCCTATCCCGGAATCTCGGTCCCACACTTGCGGTGGAGAGGTGCTTTACATTCATAGCACCTGGTCGCATCTGTGGGGTCGTGTGGCTCTCCACGGGCCGCACCTCTCAATCCAGCACTTGGGTACGGGCCTATTTCTTCTCTTTATCCTCTTTGTCTGCTTTTGCCAGCATGATGGGTGCACACTTCTTGCAACCTATCACCTTCTACCGTATCCGTACATTCGGATCCTGTCAAGCTGCATGTACAGGGTGTCTGCACACGTAGTAGCGAAACAAAGTGGTCGCGTCCATCAGCTCTTTACAGCTGCCACAGGGTTCCTTCTCGTCTTGCGGCACACTGAATTTCCCAGCCATAGCCCCTTTCCCCGAGCGGATCTTGTCCTCCTCCCTCTCCTTCCGTCGTTCCTCTTCACTGTCCACCCCCATGCTCTCCTTCGGAAGACGATGTCTTCCGAAGTTCCCGCCGACATTTGCATGCGTCGTGTGGTAGGGGCATGCACCTCCGTCGGATACGGTGCATGATCCTCCGGAGAGTTGTTGCTGTCAGTGGACGATGCCGGTGCGTCAGGGACGATTCTCGTGCATCGTGCTCCGGTGGATTGATTGCCCGTATGCACTGGGCGGCTGGTGAGAGGGGCCTGCCCCGTCAGCAATCGAGCGTGTCGCTGATGTGGCACTTCCGTTGCTTCAAAGCGGGACATATGATGGCACACCGTCATCATCGTGCAACGTCATGCATTTTCCCCCGAGCAAAGTTATCATGTCGCATGGCGTCAACCAGTCGTTCGCGAGGAGGACATCGTACGTGGACGTTTCATATACTTGGACCGGCAAGCTCCGGTGAATATTTTCGACCTGAAGGGGAAATAAATAAAAGTTTTCCCTCGGATTGGGTGATCTCGCCTTCGGTGGTGCCGAAATAGAGGTCGACGGGCCAAATGAGGATCGACCAATTGAGCCGCCGGATGACGCGCATGGCGATCGTGGTATGCGTCGCCCCAGTATCCACGATAGTGACAAATTTCACACTCGCGATCCAGACAGAGCATGAGATCACTGTACAGATGTACTCCGGCAACGGTTGGCGGCACAGGGTCATGGGTCGCCATGCAGAGCTCCCGCATCGAGAATGTCATGAATGATCCGCCGAGTTCCATCGACATGATCCCTCATCATGCGGTGACCTGGCGATTTGAGCCAACAGCTCACCCTCCACCCGGATGGTGCAAGCGCAGTATTTATCTCTCCAAAAAAGGTATCAAGTTGTGTAATTTTCCCTGGCAGATGAGTTAGGACGTCCATCCAGGACAATGCAAGGTACGTGCGGTCAAAGAACTGCCAAATGGCATCTGCCACTGATTGCCACGTTTCACTTTGCGACATTGGAGTCGCAACTGGCTCAGTGTGCGCCGCGGGTACTGGGGCAGGGTCGCGTCGCATACGGTGGAACCAATCCCCGTATTCCTTGTGCGTCCATCCTGGCGCATCCTTGAAGAGGTTAGTTTGTCGCCGTACATTGATGTGGCCGACATTTGTGTCGTACTAAGGAAAGCCCGCTAGAGGGTATGCCCAACGGTACTCCTCGGCGGTGAGATCACACACCTGGCCCTGAATCATAACGTTTTCACTAGGAGGGGGCTCGTTCAGAGGAAGTCCACCTCCGTATGATGGTGTCTCGTGGGAGCTGCGGTCCTTCCACCCTTCACGTGGTAATCGGCTAAGAGCATCTGCATTTTGGTTCGCAAATGCCGGCTGATATTTGATCGTGCGGTTATACCCTTGTAGAAGAAGGGCCCATTTGCCAATAATTTCCCTCGTGGTTTTGCATCGTAAATAGCCATTGGAGGGCCTGATGATCTATGAGGATGGTGAAGGGTCTCCCATTCTTCACATATTCCCTCTAAAACTGGATGGCCCACAAGATTGCCATGCATTCTCCTTAGCTTCGTCGTCGTTGAGCGTGCGGCTTCCATAGTAGAGCACCCTCATCATGTCGTTGTCTTTGCGTTGAGACATGATATACCCAATCCCTTCCAGTGAGAAGTCTGTTGTGATGACGAATGGCAAGTTGAAGTTCGGGAATTCCAGCATCGGCGCCGTGATGAGGCAGTGTTTAATCTGTACCAACGCGAGTTGACAGGCCTCCGTCCACTCAAAGGATTCATCTTGATGGGTGAGGCGTTGTAAAGGACGAACCATATTTGCATGGTCACGGATGAACTTGCGGTAGAAGCTAGCAAATCCTAGGAAGATCTTGACATGGGATGATGTAATTAGGTGCTTCCATTCACGGACGGCTGCAATCTTGGTAGAGTCTGTGGATATCCCCTTTACACTGATGATAAATCCCAAAAACTCCATGCTATCCGTCCCGATGACACACTTGGCGGCTTTCAAACAAATATTTGCAGAGCGTAAGGCGAAAAACATGGCATCCAGTGAGGCCATCAATTCTTGGAAGCTAAACGCAGCGACCATGACGTCATCCATGTAACAGCAGGCGTTGGGAACATTGCGTAGCACTTGATCCATCACGCGTTGAAACGTAGCACTGGCGTTGCGCAACCCGAATGGCATACGGGTGAAGGCATAGAACCCGTCCGGGGTGATGAAGGCCGTCTTCAACATAGAGTTTTGATCCATAGGAATAGTGTGCAAGGCAGATTTGACGTCAAGATTGGCAAACCAACTCTTCGTATGCTGTTGTTCTTGGATGTCGGCGATGAGTGGCATAGGGTAAGCGTCCTCAACGCTGACCTTGTTGAGGTCACGGAAGTCAACACAGAACCTTTTTGTGCCGTCTGGTTTCCCCACGATCTCCAGATTGGAGCGCCATGGATTTTCCACTTCGACAATCACGCCCTACTCCTTGAGTTCACGCAGGCCTTCATGGATGGTGTCCTTCTGGTCCCGGAGCAGGCGACGAGCCTTCTGTTTATGTGCAGGTGCATCTCTCGTGTTAATGATATGTACCGTGTCGACTGCCCCAATCTCCATTGACTTGCCTGCAAATACTTCTTCATGGTACGTGAGAAGCTCCTTGACTTCTTGCCTCTGCTCCTCTGTCAGGCGCTCATGGAGCATGTGTTCCCATTGTTGGGAATGTGGGACTGTGGATGGTGGCGGCTCTTCATCCCCCACCAGCCCGGCCCCGAGATCAGGGTCCGGATCCCAGTAGTCATAGACCACAGGTTAAAATTTTGGGATGCACCTGGTCTGATGGTAAGGACCTTTGCTTGGCGCGGAGTTGGCTCATCATCGATGCGTAACCAACCAACGTCACTCATTGGTTCCTCGTCTGAGTCTTCTGAATCGACATCTTCACAGAGGGCAATGTCGCTATCACATAGTAGCATCTTCCCTTTGCACTTCGCCTCCTCGGTGAGAACATATGGGACGATTGGTTGTGTGGTCGTCGGCACAAGTGGGCGGTCTAACACCTGAGGAGGCTCTGGATGAGTTGAAGTGAGCGGTGCCTGGCTGAGGTCACCGGGGTGGCCGTCTATCGTGGGAAGGAACAGTCATCTGGGGGATTCTTCTGACGGCTTAGGCACTCATGTTGTCCACATTGAGTACCGGCGGCTTCCTTTGCGGCACCCCAATCTCCTTCAGCAGCCACCGCAGCCACACCGCCTCCTTTGCGGCTTCCGCGAGTGTGATGTACTCTGCTTTGGTGCTAGCCAGTGCCACACAGTCCTGCTTCCTGTTTGTCCATGAGACTGCTGCACCACCAAGCACAAACACGTACCTCGACATTGATTTTGTGTCATCCACATCACCAGCCCTGTCGGCATCCGAGTAGCCGACCAACTCAAAGGAGTCATCACGCGCTCCCCCTCCAAACACGAGCCGTGACTGTTTTGTCACCTTGAGATGGCGGAAGATCTGCTTCACCGCTTGCCAATGCAGCGGCTCCGGGTCAGCAACATACCGGCTCACTTGGCCCTCCGCGAAGACCAGGTCGGGCCGCGTCGCCACCATGGCATACATGATGCTTCCCACTGCGGACCGGTATGGCACACCTGCCATCTCCTCCTTCTCCTTATCTGTGCTCGGCCCCATGCTCGAGCTCAGCTCACATGTGGTGGTCATGGGTGTGCCGATGGGGTTGTACTCCACCATGTTGTAGCGGCGGAGTACCTCTTGCACGTACTTTGCCTACCCCATCTCCAGCGTGCGTGCCTTGCGGTCCCTCTTGATTGCGACATCAAGGTAGTACTCGAGCTCGCCCATGTCCGTCATTTTGAACCGACCGTCCAGCTGCAGCTTCAGGTTTGCCAACTCCGCCATGTCTGATGACACGAGGATGAGGTCATCCACGTAAAGAACCACAATCTGGTGCAATCCCTGCTGCTTCCGCACGTACACGTTGTGATCCCCCTCGCAGCGCTTGAAGCCAAGCTCGGCCATGAAGCCGTCCATTTTCAGGTACCACATGAGTGGCGCTTGCTTCAGCCCATAGCGCGCCTTGTGAAGCCGGCACACCTTCCCCAGCGGCGCGTCTGTCAGAAGAATACAGTGAGCAAAGACGGCAAGAGCAGAAGCGAGCTGAAGCAACAGGGCAGACAGGAGCAGAGCGGCGCATGCAGACCCAAGGAGTTAGTCGCAGGGCCCCGAGAGGACATGAGGCACTGGAGTTTCAGGGTAAACAGAGTACAGAGGAGAGAACGTGAGAGCAAAGCGAGAGAGGTAATGGAAGAGAAAGGTTGAGGGTGGCGAAGTGAAGAGCTGTGGGCAGACAGTGGTGGATGAAGGCAATCGAGGTGAGCGGTGAGCAGGGCGAGGACACGGCGGCGAAGCCGCGGAACCAAGAGGGAACAGGATGAGCAGATTTGTTCTGGTTAAGTTACGAGGGAATGAACGTCCGCGATATATACAACTGAACAGGGGTAAACGGCTTCTTTCCGCTAGCCGGACGCGGGTGACTGGTTTATCACGTTATTAGGGGATCACTTGACGTGTTGGTTCAAACGGTCGGGAGACCGAGGAGCCGTTGAGTCAAGGTGGTTCCATTGAGAGTTGAACCTTCTCGAGACTCGGATTTACCGAGAGGTGGGAGGAGTGAGTCTGGTTCTTGCTGTATTTCTAACACTCTCCCTGAACCAGACTCATCATGAACTTCTTACTCGTTGGGATCCTCATCATCCGAGGAGACAACGGGAGGAACTTCTGGGTGTCTTCTTGGAGGTGGAGGCCGTGGGAGTCGGCGAGATCTGGGAGCAGAGGCTGGGATTTCAGAGGGTATCTATCCGATTGGCCGAGCAGCTTGTATTATTGCGTCATTCAGTGGCTTTGGTGGCCCTTGAGTGCATTGCAATCCTATGTCGCAGATAATACTCCAAAGAGAGTATGTGTGCGACTGAATGATGCAATGGAACACCTTGTTGATGATGATGTAGAGAAGGGCTCGGATCTGATGCGTAACATAGAAGTAATCGTCCCAGTATGCTCGATCAGGGCGATGAACGAAGGGAGAGCCTTGTCATGGGTATTCTCGTTCATCGCTGATGAAGGAGAGGTAGGATAATCCTCGTACCATGATGGTGGCAATCGTTGAGCCTAGAGCATCATGCCATATGCTGAAGTTGGAGGTGTCATCATCATTGAAGTAGAGGAGTGGGAGTCGTTGTGCAAGGACCATGGTGGGCCACCAGGTAGCATGGTTTGGAGGTTCTGGTGGTCTGAACATTGTCGTTCTGGCAGAAACGTGAGGAGGTCTGAGACGGGGAGAAAGGCTGGAGAAGGAAGATGGGAGCTGCAGCTGAGGAGTGAAGGAGAGGGAGACAACGCTTAATGAAGCCTCTGATGTGATGGAAGGGAGACAAGGAGGATGTATTGGTGTGGAAGTGCTCCCTCGTGAAATGAGGGTTTTTGGTGTGGGCACAGGCCGTTTGCAAAGTGGGCGATGGAATCGGGTGGAGCCGTGTGATGAGCGGAATTGGGTGGAGCCGTGTGGATGGAAACCGGAGGAGTGACCGATGGTGAAGTGGGCGCAGGGATGAGACCTCGTGCGCGGTGGAAGTTTCAGCGTGGGCGCAGATTGTCGCACAATGGGCGATATGACCGGGCAGATCCTTCTGCCAGGCAAATGATACTGAAGCGAGGAGGAGGAGGCGTATACGGATGCTGAAGGAGTGGGCGCAGGGGCAAAACCACGTGCCCTGCAGAAGTTTCGGCGTGGGCGCAGGTCGTTGCGAAACAAGCGATGCGACCGGGCGGATCCTTGTGCCGAGCAGAGCAGGAGCGGAGGATGGCGGAGGGACGATGGATGATTGAGTGCACGCAGGGGCAAAACCTCGTACGCGGCGAAATAGAGGAGTAGAATGCGGCAAGGAGAAGGCAGGAGCCAACGCGCCGCAAGAAATCTGCTACCGGCTTGGGTGCTGGCTGCTGCGAAGTGGGCAGCGTGCTCGTGCGCGTCCTTGTGCTGGTCACTGATGCGGATGATGAGGGAGGCGGAGGCTGATAAACGAGGAGTGGATGCTGGGGCGAAACCACGTGCGCTACGGAAATTTTGGCGTGAGCCCAGGTCGTCGCGGAACGAGCGATGCAACCAGGCGGATCCTTGTGCCGAGCTGATGTTAAATCGAAGCGGAAGAAGGCGGAGGCAACAGATGGCCGAGTGGGTGCAGGGAAGGAACCACGTGCACAGATGATGCAAGCGGATGATGAAGAATGATGAGAAGGCGGTGCGGCTGATGCTGAGGGTGGCTTGAGGAAGGCAGATGTAGTTGAGTTGGAGCAGGAAGCTGTAGTGATAATGCGGTCAGTAGATGAAGATGAAGGTGATAATGACGCGAGGGAGGCTTGATGAAGATGAGGAGGACGTAGCAGAGGCGGATGATGGAGGACGCGGGAGGCAGAGGATGGTGGCTCGTCACAGGTGGATGAGTCTGAGGAAGGAGGCTGGAGCAAAGTGGGAAGGTGGATGTTACGGCAGGTAGAGGTTAGGGAGGAAGGAGGCGGCACACGACAACCAAACCTCTGCTTCCAGGAGAGTGACGGCTTGTTCCCCAGTTAGCCCAAGACCGACGGGCAGGAAGACTGGTGGTGTCCGATGTCCCGGCAGCGAGAGGACTGTGGCTACAGCATAAGAGGTCATACGACAGGACAAGACACTGGTCCGCTGATGTCAGGAGAGTGACGGCTTGTTCCGCAGTTGGCTCGCAATGGGAGTAGGAAGACTGGTGGTATCTGATATCCTGACGGCGGCAGTTCCGCTGCTGCTGCTGACGACGCGAGAAGGCGGTGCGAGGATGCGGCGTGACACAACAGATGCGAGGAGACTGATGTCGATGGGGCAGATGGAGCGGATGAGATTGACGAGGGGAGAGGAGAAGGGCGGAGGCAATTGCGGTGACTAAGGTGAGGAGAGGTAGCAGATGGCGCGTGGAAGCTTCTCGGAAGTTGACAGTGGGCGGCGGCTCGGGAGCTGCTTGCGCCTCTTATGCCCGGCAAGTCATCAATTGTTAGCCATGGCTACGCAATGGGCACAGGGCTTCCTTCGGATGACGAGGCGGTGCTTCGACGCGAGGAGCACTTCAAGCGGTGCTGCTGATGTTAGCTGCCGATGAAGCGGAGAGACGCAATGTGCCGGCGGCAGAGGAGGGCAGACCCGAGAGAGGACGCAATGGTGGCGAAAGAGTGAGGACTTGGTCACGGGACACCAGGTGATGTCGCCTGATGCTCTGCTACCATGTCAGAAGAATGCAGTGAGCAAAGACGGCAGGAGCAGAAGCGAGCAGAAGCAATGGGGCAGGCAGGAGCAGAGTGGCGCATATGGACCCAAGGTGTTAGTCGCAGGGCCCTGAGAGGACATGAGGCACTGGAGTTTCAGGGTAGACAGAGTGTAGAGGAAAGACCGTGAGAGCGAAGCAAGAGAGGTGACTGAAGCGAAAGGTTGATGGTGGCAAAGCGAAGAGCTGTGGGCAGACAGTGGTGGGCAAAGGCAATTGAGGTGAGCGGCGAGCAGGGCGAGGACACGGCAACGAAGCCGTTGAACCAAGAGGGAACAGGATGAGCATAACTGTTCTGGTTAAGTTGCGAGGGGATGAACGTCCTTGATATATACAACAGAACAGGGGTCAAACGGCTTCTTTCTGCTAGCCGGACGCAGGTGACTGGTTTATCACTTTATTAGGGGATCACCTGACGTGTCGGTTCAAACGGTCGGGAGACCGAGGAGCTGTTGAGTCAAGGTGGTTCCGTTGAGAGTTGAACCTTCTCAAGACTCGGATTTACCGAGAGGTGGGAGAAGTGAGTCTGGTTCTTGCTGTATTTCTAACAGCGTCAACCCCCTCCACCACCCCCATGTAGACCTCCTTGTCCAGGTCGCCGTTGAGGAATGCGGTTTTCACTTCCATTTGGCGGACTTCGTAGTCGCGCGCTGCAGCCACATATAGGATGGAGCGGATGGAGGTGAACTTTGTCACTGGTGCGAAGGTTTTGTCGTAATGTTCACCCTTCCGCTAGGCGTACCCCTTCGCCACCAGCCGCGCCTTGTACCGCTCCACATTCCCCTCCTTGGTGAGCTTCTTCTCGAAGATCCACTTGGAGCCGGTGATTTTATCGCCTTCCGCCCTGTCGACCAGCTCCCAAGTCCCATTCTCCTCGTGGGAGGCGAGCTCGGAATTTCTAGCTCCCTCCCACTCAGCCCCATCCTTCCACTGCAATGCATCCTTGACGGTCTCGGGCTCCTCTTGCACAAAGAACACTCGAGCGAGCCCGGTCCAGATGCCATCCGCGGCATCATATTTTTTTGCCGTCCTCCTTGCGCGTCCACTTCTCCGGGACTACTGCTGTTGAGGCTGTTCCTAATGCTGCCGCTGCTGCTACTGCTGCTGCCGCTGCTACTGCTGCTGCTGCCGCCGCCACTGCTGCTGCTGCCCCCTCGCGGTGCCACTCCCACTGCTGGCCTGCTCCCCCTCTCTCGGGGACCGTGGAGACGCGGGCTCGCTCCCCGCCTCCTCGTTCAGCTCCACTACTGTCGGCACTTCGGACTCATTGTCCGACTCGGATGAACGCACATTAGCTGCTCTCCCATCCCCCGGATGGTTCTCACCGGTTGGAGCCGATTGAACATCACCCTCTTTTGTGTCCTCCGGTGTATCCCCCTCAAGGAGTGGCAGCCACTCCCCACGCTTGGAGAGACCCGCGTCCGTGTCCGTCCAACGGCTAGCCTTGTCAAATGTGACGTCGTGACTCTTCACGATCTGCTGCCTCCGCGGGTCAAAGAGATGGTACGCGTGGCTTTCGCTCTCGTAACCGACGAAGATGCACCGGCGAGTCCGCGGGTCCAGCTTGCCCCGCCCCTCCCGTGCCTGCACAACAGCATGTGCAACACAGCCGAATAAGCGGAGGTGAGTCACGGTTGGCTTCCTCCCGCTCCACACCACTTGTGGCGTCTTCTACACCTTGGACTCTGCATCTTTTAGCGGCTTCATAGGCATCAGGTTCATGATGTACGCCGCTTTCCGTGCCACCTCGCCCCAGTACCACTGCGCAAGGCTGGCATCACTCAACATGGACCGGAGCATGTTGAGGATGGTACGGTTCGCCCTCTCGGCAAAGCCATTCTTCTGTGGAGAATGTGGCGTAGTTTTCTGCCACGCGATCCCCTTGCTCTTCATCCATGCCGAGCAGCCCTCGTACTCACCGCCGTTGTTGCTCCGGAACGCCTTCACCTTCAACTCCGTTTGGCGCTCCACAGCAGCCACAAACTCCTCCATGCACGACAAGACATCGCTCTTCCTCTTGATGATGTAGAGGTAGAGCTTGCGGCTGTGGTCGTCGATGAAGGTGACTACGTAGCGCGCCCCACCAATGGAGGGCTCGAACGGTCCACACACATCGGTGTGCACTACCTCCAACTTTGCCGATGCAGGCATCCCCTTTCATGTAAACGGCAGCCGTGTTGTCTTGCCAACCACGCACGGCTCGCACACTTCGTCCTTGGCTGCATCAAGGCTCTTGACCTCAAGACCAACACCACTTCCTTCTTCGCCATGTCCCTCACCGTTGACGGAGCGATGTGGCACAACCGGCGATGCCACAGGTCCAGGTTCCCTTCATCCTTCGTCACGAGGTTGGCGGCGCTGGTCCTCACCGCATCGGCAAGAACCTTGGTACGGAGAAGGTACAGGTCCTTTTCCCTCTTGCCACGTGCAATCACCTCGCCGTCCCCCTCCTTCTGGATGATAGCCTCCTTCTTGTTGAAGAGTACCTTGAGCCCCTTGTCGGTAAGGCGGCTCACTGACAGCAGGTTTGCCCCAAAGTTGGGCATGTGGAGCACGTCGTAGATGGTACACGGAATGGTTTTCCCGTTCACCACTGACTCGATGCGAACATTGCCTTCGCCCGCGGCCAACTCGGTTTTGCCGTTGGCGACTGTCATCCGCCGCTCCGTGGCGCAGTAGGTGACGAATGCCGCCCGGTTGCATTGCGTGTGGCGGCCTGATCCGGAGTCAATTACCGTGACGTCCGGATCCGTCAAGTCGGTAGACTCCCTGGCCATCATAGCGTGGATTTCCTTCTTCCCGCCCTTCTCGGGCTGGTCCGACTTCTTGTTGGGGCAGTCGCGTGAATAGTGGCCCTAGATGCCACAGTTGTAACACTCCCCCTTGTTGTCACCTTTCTTGGTGCCCTGATTTGCACCCTTCCCCTTCTTGCCTCCCCCTCCACCTTGAGGACGGACGGCATAGGCGGAACTCGATGTCGCCCCACTCTCTCTCCCATCGTCCCGCATCCATTCGTTGCGAACGTACTCGGCCACCTTCGAGTACTTCAGCTCATCGGCGGACCAGCCGCCAACGACGGTAATCATGGGACTCCAACTGTCTGGCAAGGCCAGAAGAGGATCATGGCTTGCAGCTGAGGGTCAACCTTCCACCCGGTAGTTACGCACTCGGCAGTAAGGGAATCGATCTGCTATAGGATCTCCATGATGTCATCGCCTTCGTTGGCTCGGAGGGTGACGAGCCTCTTGAAGACGAAGAGCTGGTTAGCAAGGTTGGTAGATGAGTAGATGGTGCAGAGCTTCTTGCAGGCCTCCGCGGCCTCCGTGCATCCTTGAATGATGGAGCACTCCGTCGGAGCAAGCGCATACATCAACAAAGCAAGCGATTTCTTGTTGCACTTCTTGTACGTGTCCACTTCCTCCGGCGTCGCGGTTTTTGGAGGGGCAGTTTCTTCACCCTTGAGCAGCTCAAGCGGGCCCTTGTTATCGAGGAAGACCTCAAACTCCCACCTCCACAAGTGGAAGCCAAGCCCGTCGAACTTGGAGACGCCGATGCTCTCTTGCTCGGTCGGTGCCATGGCGCGCGACGGTAGCGTGAACGTTGAAGAGCTATGGTCCTTCTAGGCACGTGGGCCCATAACCCTTTGTTGGCACTAGTGGGTGTGGAGGCACCCTCAAGGATGCCTAGCTCTCACTGGTACACGCTGCCAATGTTTGGGGAAGCCAAGGGACACCAATGGTGAAGAGTGTGGAGTACAAGGATCATGGATGTGAGTTGGCAGAACACGTTGCATTCAGGAGAACTGAATCGAAACAAGTTTTTGTTTCTTTGCACAGTGAGGTTACATCAGATCCTTATATTTTGTGATATAAGCTTTCCAACGCATCCAAGAACGCCCAAATCAGAGCAGTAGAGCCCCTGCTACGACTGTCAAAGTAACCCTTGGTGGAGCCGTCCACCTTGCCTTGCACGCTAGGCAACGGGAGGCACTTCGACGATGACCCGTCGGAGCGCCTCTTCTCGCCCAGAAGTCAAGGAGAAGTTCACCCTGGTCAAAGAGAGTCCTCTTGATGTTTCCTTTATGGTCCAGATGCATTTGGGGGTCGCTGGAGTTGAACTCGGAACACCGGCGGTGGATTATCCCGCCACCCATGGCGGGTACCAGCTTCCACCCGCCAAACACCCGAACTTCGGGCCAGGCTAACTTTCTGAATACTCACTCAAATCAAGCGATTCAAAGCTCGATCTTGCATGGAAAAATCCAAGGTTTGATCACTCCCCATTGGTCAAACCAGGGAACACAATCAACGGAACTCATGGCAAGGGGCACACCATGTCAACATGGAGCGAGGGAACTGGGACGCGAAGCGAGGTACGTTATGCGCCGGGAGTGAGCCAAAGGTCGAGGGTGACGTAGCGAAGAGAGTTGGGACTGGTGAGCAGATACTGTGGGAGTGAAGGGCGAGAAGAGCAAGAACACGGTGGCAAAGCCACGAAACCAAAGGGAACAGGATGAGCAGAACTGTTTTTGTTAGCTTGAGGGAATGTACATCCTCGGTACATGTGGTCAGAACAGGAAAAAAGGATTTTCAACGGCCTCTTTCTGCTAGCCGGACGCGGGTGACACACGTCACTTTATTAGGGGATCTCTTGACCATTTGGTCCCAACGGGTAGTCCCGAGTGCGGTTGGTCAAGTGGGTTCGATCGTGGACCTGAACCGATATTGAGAACTCGGATATTCTCCGAGAGACTTGCCTTGTCAGATTATGCTTCCCAACACCTCCCGTGAATCCGACAAGGTTAGTAGAGAATGACCTCTTGTGTTAGTGGTAGTAGATGTCCTCCCACATGGGTGACCGTTCTACTCCACCGTGTGTATCAGGAGATTGTTCCACATTTCCCCGAGGTCAGAAGGGAATTCATCTACCAGCTGATGAAGTCGTCGTCCGAGGACTCGTTTGAGTCCGTCTCTGATTTCCTGGTTAATGTGCTCCTACTAGAGACGAAGGGTTTCATCGGAAACCGGTTGTCCCAGGTAGGTCAGATTTCCAAGTAGGGCAGTAATGATTCTGTAGCCATGTAGGAGTTCGGGGTACAAAGCCTTGTATACCTGACTTGCCCATGCTTGTATTGTGAAGGGACGAGAGGTGTGAAGATGAACACACACTCTTCCAATGATGTCTGGAAAACTGTCGTTGTCCTGGTACGTGGTTGCAACCCACTGTTTTCTCCAAGCTTGCTGTAGGATATGATGCCACAGTTCAGGGATAGAATTGGTCTTCAGTTGGTGATGAAGAAAAGGAGTATGGAGCCGCTCCCAAAGCAGATGGTAGACATTGAAGAAGGCATCCTCGTAGTTTGGGATAGGGCGATATGGCGAGCAAAGGTGTTCGTATTGTGCGGTGAGGAGCTGCACCATATTGTATTGCTTGATGGGGGTTCTTCGTGCCAAGGTAAGCACTTGGTCTTCCCAATCAATGACTTTGCTTCCATCTTCTTCGAGCATGGGACATGTCTCCCAGGAGAGAGCCATGCAAAGAAGTGATAGAAGGAATGAGAAGGGAGAGATGACACTGCCACTGTGCCAGTCACAGGAGAGGCTCAGCCACAGCTGATCTTCTATATTCCTGGAGGGAGGTGGAGACGAGCTTGCTTTTTCCAAGGTACGATCTGGTGGAGTGACGGCTTGTTCCACTCATTGGCTCGACAAGGAGCATGGAGACGAGTGGTGTCCAATACACCAAGAACGCGGTCCTGGAGAGGTCAGGTTAACTCGGCTTGAGAGGAGGGAGGAGGAGAATCCCAAAACGGGTTGAGGGGAGGAAGGAGGCTACTGCACGGGAGGGGATGCTGAGACGGTGGTGGATGTGCAGAGCCAAAACCACGCGTGCTGCTGATAGGTCGTCACAAAACGGGCGATGCGACCGAGCGGAACGGTGTACAAAGCGGGTGATGCAGAGCCAACACGCCGTGAGAAATCTGTTGTCGGCGTGGGTGCAGGCTGCTGCAAAGTGGGCAACGAGCCTCGTTCTCTCCATGTCGTCCAATTCTCGGTGGAACCCTTCTTGCCGTATTTCCTCTTTCCTGCTGCTCCTGCAAGCGTCGTGCTACCTCCTTCTCTTCTGCCTGTACCCTCCTCCTCACCTCGTCACTCTTCTCACAGGGTATGCTGAGGGATCCATGAAGTCCTGTCTGTGCGTTGCTGTAGCGGCGGGCACATGGGAGGTGCACTCGCTAATGGCAGCTGATACAGTGTCACCTACTGATGCGCACTGGACCTCTGCACATGGCGCACGGCTCACTACATGAATTCGTGCATCAGAGGCATTGATACAGTACAATGCCCCCCATGACGAAGACTCATCTCTCCCACTTTCTTCACACATTCGCTGTGCGAGAAGCATCCACCTTTCTCACACCATGGATCACCCCTCTCAGCTATCTGAAGCAGCTTGGACAATCCCCTTCCGCCGTGCCTGTGCGCGGTCGTACCCAACAACTACTTTAGTTGTCCCGCCCACCGTCATTTGTCTCGAAGCGGCGTGTGCTGCCCACTTACAATAGTCACATCTCCCGTGTGGGGCCTCCAGCAATCTTCTGCAGCCATAGCACACAATGCCTGCCGCAGCATTGTGCTCCTGTCCGATCATGACCCTCACTTCCGTGGGAGTTCCTTGCTTAACCTTCTGGCAGGACATGCAGATCCAACGTCCTTCTTCATCCATCATTCCACACTCCTGATGCATGTGGCGCATGTAATGCCTGCATTGTTTGGCAGGCAAGTGTACCCTCTTCTCACACCATGTGCAGCTACTGGCACGAGGTGTCCTTTCTTCCACCTCCTCCTTGCATGTGCCTGCATCCATTACATCTCCTTCCTCCGCCGTAATGCTCCCGATCCATTGGCTCATCCTGCCCCTGCTCATGCCATGGTATCTGTGTTCTCACTACCTTGTCCCGCCCCTGCTTAAGAGACAGGCCTCTTCGTCCCCTTGCTTCCTTCTGCCTCCACCAGCGACCCATCGTTTCTACTCCATGGGCCCCGTACTGCCCCGGCGCATGTATCTGCTGCCTTCCCTTGCACTCCCGTGGGCGCCCTTCTCAACCCTCCCGACGTTGATCCCCTCGCCAGTGTAGGGTGATGGGGGCTCCTCTCTGCTCCTCTCCCCCTTTGTGGTCCTCCCGAGGTGGTACAATGGTCCCACCATCGTGTCGGTGCATCATCAACCGGAGCACCGGGCCGTCCTACTACTCCTGAGCGCCCAGGTGTCATCACTCCTCCCCCAGCCCCAGTTCCACGTCCTTGCTTCATCCTTCCTGGTGCACTCCGCATGCCTGGGTGCCGGATAGGTCAATTATCCACCAAAGGTGGATGAGGATGGGATCGCACGTCTGATCCTTGTGGGCCTGGTGACCTTGGTGCTGCCGGTGGCGGCTTATCTCTCAAGAGGCACCACTGAGGTATCACGGCCAATGCCTCATTCACCATGGCCAACACCTTCCTTCTTACTTTGGGGACATCTCTGTTCCCCAGCGTCCTCATGGCCAACACCGCCTTCCGAGCCGCTACTCCCTCCGGTCCCGGCAATGCCACTGCATTGCAATGGAGTTGTTCCACTAAGTGGGTATCCGCGTACGAGCGTGGCGCTATCCTTTCCCCCGCGCCCTGCTGTTCCTCCTTCTCCTGCAGCTTCTTATCCCGTGCCAGAGTCTCGAGGAGTTGCAGCTTTGCCACACACTTGTTGCAGTGGTGCCCCACCCCTGGTAGCACGTGCCCGCATGGCCAATGGAGCGGTTGGTGGCATCCCTCACAGCACTCGGTGGCATTGCTATTACCACAGTCGGTACAGTGTAGGCGCCATTCCATGTCTGCCGCTTGCCGGCCTCTCCTTCCCTGTTCCTCTCTCTCTTTCCGCATCTTGCCTTTTAACGCCGGTGCGCAGGCCGGACAGACATGCACTGCATTCTGTTGCAGTAGCTCCTCTTCCCCACAGATATAGTGGAGGGTCACCCTGCAGTTGAAGCAGCGTTTCTTCAGAGTCCTCACCGGCCGCTTGCACTTCCCGCACTCTTTTGTCTCCTCCATCTCAGGGGTACTTGATGTTGGTCCAGTAGTCTTTCCACCCTCCTTACCCATCTCCTGCTCTTGTTCAACCAACCTCTGGATGCAGCTCTTGCAGTTTAGTCCCTATCCCGGAATCTCGGTCCCACACTTGCGGTGGAGAGTTGCTTTACATTCATAGCACCAGGTCGCTTCTGTGGGGTCGTGTGGCTCTCCACGGGCCACACCTCTCAATCCAGCGCTTGGGTACGGGCCTATTTATTCTCTTTGTCCTCTTTGTCTGCTTTTGCCAGCATGATGGGTGCACACTTCTTGCAACCTATCACCTTCTACCGTATCCGCACCTTCCGATCCTGTGAAGCTGCATGCACAGGGTGTCTGCACACGTAGCAGCAAAACAAAGTGGTAGTGTCCATCGGCTCTTTACAGCTGCCACATGGTTCCTTCTTGTCTTGCGGCACACTGAATTTCCCAGCCATAGTCCCTTTCCCCGAGCGGATCTTGTCCTCCTCCCTCTCCTTCCGTCGTTCCTCTTCACTGTCCACCCCCATGCTCTCCTTCGGAAGACGATGTCTTCCGAAGTTCCCGCCGACATTTGCATGCGTCGTGTGGTATGGGCATGCACCTCCGTCGGATACGGTGCATGATCCTCCGGAGAGTTGTTGCTGTCAGTGGACGATGCCGGTGCATCAGCGATGATTCTCGTGCATTGTGCTCCGGTGGATTGATTACCTGCATGCACTGGGCGGATGGTGGAAGGGGCCTGCCCCGTCAGCAATCGAGCGTGTCGCTGATGTGGCAGTTCCGTTGCTTCAAAGCGGGACATATGATGGCACCCCGTCATCATCGTGTAACGTCATGCATTTTCCCCCAAGCAACATTATCAGGTCTCATGGCGTCAACCAGTCGTTCGCGAGGAGGACATCGTACGTGGACATTTCTCATACTTGGACCGGCAAGCTCCGGTGAATATTTCCGACCTGAAGGGGAAATAGATCAATTCTTCCCTCGGATTGGGTGATCTCCCCTTCCGTGGTGCCAAAATAGAGGTCGACGGGCTGCATGAGGATCGACCAATTGAGCCGCCGGATGACGCGCATGGTGATCGTGGTATGCGTTGCCCAAGTATCCACGATAGCGACGAATTTCACACTCGCGATCCAGACAGAGCATGATATCACTGTACAGATGTACTTCGGCAACGGTTGGCGGCACAGGGTCGTGGATCGCCATGGAGAGCTCCCGCATCGAGAATGTCATGAACGATCCGCCAAGTTTCATCGACATGATCCCTCATCATGCGGTGACCTGGCGATTTGAGCCAATAGTTCACCCTCCACCCGGATGGTGCCAGCGTAGTATTTATCTCTCCAAAGAAGGTCTCAAGTTGTGTAATTTGCCATGGCAGATGAGTTAGGACGTCCATCCAGGACAATGCAAGGTACGTCCGGTCAAAGAACTGCCGAATGGCATCTGCCACTGATTCCCACGTTTCACTTTGTGGCGTTGGAGTCTCAACTGGCTCGGTGTGCGCCGCGGGTACTGGGGCAGGGTCGTGTTGCATACGGCGGAACCAATCCCCGTATTCCTTGTGCGTCCATCCTGGCGCATCCTTGAAGATGTCAGTTTGTTGCCGTACATTGATGTGGCCAACAGTTGTGTCGTACGTAGGAAAGCCCTCTAGAGGATATGCCCAACGGTACTCCTCGGCGGTGAGATCACACACCTGGCCCTGAATCATACCATTTCCACCAGGAGGGGGCTCGTCCAGAGGAAGTCCACCTCTGTATGATGGTGTCTCGTGGGAGCTGCGGTCCTTCCATCATTCACGTGGTAATCGGCTAAGAGCATCTGTATTGCGGTTCGCAAATGCCGGTTGATATTTGATCGTGAGGTTATACCCTTTTAGAAGTAGGGCCCATTTGCCATTAATTCCCTCGTGGTTTTACGTCGTAAACAGCCATTGGAGGGCCTGATGATCTGTGAGGATGGTGAAGGGTCTCCCATTCTTCACATGGTCCCTGTAAAACTGGATGGCCCACAATATTACCATGCATTCTCCTTAGCTTCGTCATCGTTGAGCGTGCGGCTTCCATGTCAGAGCACCCTCATCATGCCGTCATCTTCGCGTTGAGACAGGATAGACCCAATCCCTTCCTGTGAGAAGTCTGTTGTGATGACGAACGGCAAGTTGAAGTTCGGGAATTCCAGCATCGGCGCCGTGATGAGGCGGTGTTTAATCTATATCCACGCGAGTTAACAGGCCTCCGTCCACTCAAAGGATTCATCTTGATGGGTGAGGCGTTGCAAAGGACGAACAATATTTGCATGGTCATGGATGAACTTGCGGTAGAAGCTTGCAAATCCCAGGAAGATATTGACCTGGGATGATGTAATTAGGCGCTTCCATTCATGGACGGCTGCAATCTTGGCAGGGTCTCTAGATATTCCCTTTACACTGATGATAAATCCCAAAAACTCCATGCTATCTGTCCCGATGATACACTTGGAGGTTTCAAACAAAGATTTGCAGAGCGTAAGGCCGAACACACGGCATCCAGTGAGGCCATCAATTCTTGGAAGCTAAACGCAGTGACCATGAGGTCATCCACGTAATAGCAGGCGTTGGGAACATTGCGTAGCACTTGATCCATCACGCATTGAAACGTAGCACTGGCGTTGCGCAATCCGAAGGGCATACGGGTGAAGGCATAGAGCCCGTATGGGGTGATGAAGGCCGTCTTCAACATAGAGTTTCAATCAATAGGAATAGTGTGAAAGGCAGATTTGACGTCAACCTTGGCAAACCAACTCTTCCCATGTTGTTGTCCTTGGATGACGGCGATGAGTGGCATAGGGTAAGCGTCCTCAATGGTGACCTTGTTGAGGTCACGGAAGTCGACACAGAACCGTTTTGTGCCGTCTGGTTTCCCCACGATCACCAGATTGGAGCGCCATGGACTTTCCACTTCGACAGTCACGCCCTACTCCTTGAGTTCACGCAGGCCTTCATGGATGATGTCCTTCTGGTCCAGGAGCAGGCGATGAGCCTTCTGTTTATGTGCAGGTGCATCTCTCGTGTTAATGACATGTACCGTGTTGACTGGCCCAATCTCCATTGACTTGCCTGTAAATACTTCTTCCTGGTACGTGAGAAGCTCATTGACTTCTTGCCTCTGCTCCTCTGTCAGGCGCTCATGGAGCATGTGGTCCCATTGTTGGGAATGTGGGACTGTTGATGGTGGCGGCTCTTGGCCCCCCACCAGACCGGCCCCGAGATCAGGGTCCGGATCCCAATAGTCATAGACCTGCAGGTTAAAATTTTGGGAAGCACCTGCTGTGATGGTGACGACCTTCGCTTGGCGCGGAGGTGGCTCGTCATTGAGGCGTAACCAACCGACATCAATCATTGGTTCCTCGTCTGAGTAATCTGAATTGACATCTTCACAGAGGGCAATGTCGCTATCACACACAAGCATCTTCCCTTTGCACTTCGCCTCCTCGGTGAGAACATCTCGGACGATTGGCTGTGTGGTCGTCGGCACAAGTGGGCGGTCTAACACTTGTGGAGGCTCTGGATGAGTTGAGGTGATCGGTGCCTGCCTGAGGTCACCGGGGTGGCCGTCTATCGTGGGAAGGAACAGCCATCTGGGGGATTCTTCTGACGCCTTACGTATCGAGCCCATGGAGAGCTGCGGTCGATTATCCACCGGGACAGCTTTTGCTCGTTCAGGACATGGCTGCTTGGGTGTGGGCGTGTGATCCATCATCTCTTCTTCCTCGGCCTGTGGTGAGACAACGGGAGGGGCATCATGCTTTGGGAATGACAGGATAGAATTCCTGGCTGCGTGGTCTTCCACACGGGCTTCCTCCAATGAAAATGGATGACCAAACTTCATTGGCATTGACGTCCTTGGGCCCACAATCAGTGCTGCACAGGTGGTATAGCCTGATGACGCCTACTGCATGACTCCGTCAGCATAGAACAGGCCCGCTTGTTGGGGAATTAGGTAATCCGTTCCTAGCAGGACATCGTAAGTGCGGGCCACCGTGACCTACCATCGTATGACTTCGTGGACGAGGTCCACCTGCAGGGGAAGGTTGTCTACGACACCGTGTCCTGCGTCCATGCCACCGGATGCATTCGTAAACACTTTGGTTGTTGGTTGAATCTTGTGTTGCCAGCCGTCCACTTGAAGGACCTAAAGTGTCACCTTGGTGTGGGTAGCGACAAGGTCGATGATTGCTAGGAACGTTTTGCCACATATCTACACAAAACAGCTGGCCACTCTGTAGTGTCAAGGTATTGCACACAATAGCCACACCGATCAAACAGTGTTCTACCTTGTTTATACCTGTAAGGTCATGCCTATTATATCTGCATTGTGATTGGACGCTCTTATTGGAAAAAGGCTTCAATACCCACAAGACACAGAATATACCCAGCCCGAACAAAATATTACTCGGGTACCCAGTAAAGTCTTCAGCAGCCCGGCCGAGAGAAAATACACAAGGGTGCAGATCATGTCCGTGGAGCAGCAATACAAACGGTTTGAAGAGCGGCAACCCAGCAACGGCTTAACCACCAAGAGATGTCGGCCACCGGCTACGAGCAGTAACGGCCGTCCAAGCGTCCCACCATCAATCTGGCAGCCCGGTCCTCACTTTAGGACAAACGGTGGTCCCGCCATATCGACCATGATTATCTTCGCTCTGCAAGCCGCGCCATCCTACCGTGCGCGGATCCACTCGGCGGAAGCAGCATCAGCAACCCGTCGGCTCCGACAACATCTCTCGTACAAGCTTTTGTAGTACAACCTGTAGAACTAGTGCTAGTGTAGACATATACATGCTATGACCTGTCCTTGTCTTCCCTGCCTGTTCATTCAAATCAGTCATTCAGTTCTTCATATTCTTTCTCGCCCGCCTCACAAGATGCGGCATCCTGCCCTTTCCTCCTCGTGCCTTGCTTGCCACCACGGCTACGGCTCTGATCATTCTCTGCTCGCCCGCCATCATGGCTGCGGCATTACATCTCTGATCGGTTTCTTCGCCCGCCTTCCCAGCTGCGGAATTACTTCATCGATTGCATTCCTCTTGCCCGCTATACTCGGCTGCGGCTATCTCCTCTGTCATCTCAGTTAGCTCCCGTGCTAACCAAGCACTGCGCCCATGCTATTGCCCATCCTTCAGTTTCACAGACCAGACGTCTGCATCACGGGACTGCGGCCTCGCTCAGCCTCTCCATCAATCAACGTTGCCTCGCTCTCCTCGACCTGCCTCTTCTGTGCTACGGCCTCAACTCTTCCGTGCTCACACCCTTGGTGCTGCACCCGCGCATCGCTCGCACCTCGGCGCTATGGCTCATCGCCCGCGCCTCGGTTACTGCAACCACTTGGTTCCTATCAACTCAGCTTCCGTGACTCCGCTCAGCATCCTATCAATGTGGTCTATCGGTTATCAGTTGCTCTCATCCCATGGATCTAATACCTGTAAGCTTGTCAGGCATACTTCACCATTCAGATACTTTGCTACTGTTTCCGCACAACTTGCAACTGTCCTCGAGTATCTCAAGCCTCTAACAAACTAGTGACATGGTATCAGAGCATGGCAAAAGATTATGAGGCGTTCCGCCTCCTCTCAGCCTCACGCATCTCCTGTCGCTGAAAATGCCAAACCGAAGCGCTTCTCTACCAACCAGCTTGCAAGCATTGTCGCAGCAGCAGACATCACCCTCTGCAGTCGCAGTAGAACCTCCGTATCTTTCAGCTCCTCCTGTAGTATGCACCACCAACACTAAAACCGTGTATAGGCACGGTCAGGTGACGGTGTTACACGAAGACAGCAGCAAGCAGCAGCAACAGTAGCAGCATCTGTCATATCCTCCCAAAGTCCAGCGACACCTCCATACCCTTCTTGCAATACGCTGCACAAGCACAATCCAGCCGTCACCACACTCTCCAAGATGACAGCGTCTACATAGCACATCCACCAAGTACGACAAAGCTTCGGATGCCTTCTTCTGGGCCTCACCTTCTTCATCTGCCTTGTTCTCAATATCAGCCCCGACACTGCTCTTCCCTACCTCTTCACCATCGTTGTCTGCCTGCTTCTCCACGCCAGCCTCGTGATCCTGCGTACCACTCCTACGAGACCAACTGTAGAACAATACCAAATCCTCCTCCCGTCAACCAGTACCAACTGCGTACCAAAGCAACTTTGAACATCTTCACTGTCATTCCCACCACCAGCCTCCTCTCCACCAACCGAACCTTCCAACCATGCAGGAACCCCAGCCTCTCCATCAGGACCCTCCTTCTCTCACACCAATATGTCAACTCTCAACAATGAAGTGAAAACTTCAGCGTCTGACCCATCCTGTAATCTCCTCATTGCTCACATCGGAGTCATACCAACAACTTCATCCATTTCAGTTCTCAACTCGCAACCCTCAACACAACCTCAGACTATCGTTTTGTACAACGAGGAAGAAGCAAAAGCGGTCTATGCTTTGCACTCATCCTTTTGCCCCCATAGATCATACACTCAACAACAGCGTCCTACCGTTCTTTCCGGCAAGACGCAAAGACCTCGTCATCTAAGGAAACTCAAACCTTCATCATCCACAGTGATCACCTCGCAACCGTCTCCACTCACAGACTCACTGGCGCACTCAATCTCACCAAAAACGAGCACAACAGGACCATCTCTGACTGCTACGGATAGCTGCCCTCTCTTCTCCCATGAACAACTCAACGCATTCATAGCCACTTACTATCCTTCAGCAGCAAGTACTGCGTCAACCTCGCAGCAAGCCCCTGCAGCAGAAAGCAAGACTACACAAGATGGTGCAGCTCCACTCAGCTCCCTCTCTCCATCGCTCCCTGAAGAGGACTTCTCCTATAGCATCACCTCCTCCGAGATTATTGTAAACCACCAAGGCATCTCTCCACTCAAGGAACTCTCTCCGCCACTCCCTTCAGCCTCCATCACCCCTCTCTCCACACCTCCGTTTGACCACTTCCTGCTGCCTCCCTCCTTGCGAGATCTCCCAGCACAGTAGCAGCAAAAAAGTCCAGCTAGAGCATCATTCCCCTCTCTTCACACTGAATGCATTGGAGAACCGTTGGCTGACCCTGCAACCAACTTCCTTCGGCAGAGCCGGTACTCGACTCCCTGAACTTTCCAATTACCAGCTCAAGCATCCTCCTTCTTCACCAGCACAAACAAGGAGCAACAGGACCTGCTGAACGCGAACAACCTTCAACCACTAAAGGTCTTGTGGTATTGAGGGCGGGTGTTGGAAAAAGACTTCAATACCCACAAGAGACAAAATATAACCAGCCCGGCAAAAACATTACTCGGGTACCCAATCAAGTCTCCAGCAGCCCAGCCGAAAGAAAATACACAAGGGTGTGGATCATGTACGTTGAGCTGCAATACAAACGGCTTGAAGAGCGGCAACCCGGCAACGGCTTAACCGCCAAGAGACGTCGGCCACAGGCTACGAGCAGTAACGGCCGTCCAAGCGTCCCGCCCTCAATCTGGCGGCCCGGTCCTCACTTCAGGACAAACGGTGATCCCCCCATACCGACCATGACTATCTTTGCTCTGCAAGCCGTTCCATCCTATCGTGCGCGGCTCCACTCGGCAGAAGCAGCGGCAGCGACCCGTCGCCTCCGGCAGCATCTCTCGTACAAGCCTCCGTATTACAATCTGTAAAACTAGTGCTAGCGTAGATATATGTATATATGCTATGACCTGTCCTTGTATTCCCTGCCTGTTCATTCAAATCAGTCATTCAGTTCTCCATATTCATTCTTGTCCGCCACACTGGCTGCGGCATCCTGCCCTTTCCTCCTCGTGCCTCGCCCGCCACTACGGCTGCGGCTTTGATCCTTCTCTGCTCGCCCGCAATCACATATGCGGCATTACATCTCTGATCCATTTCTTCGCCCGCCTTTCTAGCTGCGGCATTACTTCATCGATTACATTCCTCTTGCCCACTATTCTCGGCTGCAGCTATCTCCTCTGTCATCTCAGTTAGCGCTCGTGCTAACCAAGCACTGTGCCCACGCTATTGCCCGTCCTTCAGTACCACGGACCAGATGTCTGCATCATGGGACTGCGGCCTCGCTCAGCCTCTCCATCAATCAACGTTGCCTCGCTCTCCTCGGCCCACATCTTCTGTGCTGTGGCCTCAAATCTTGCGTCCCCGCACCCTTGGTGCTGCACCCACACATCGCCCGCACCTCGACGCTGTGGCTCGTCACCCGTGCCTCGGTTGTTGCAACCACTTGCTTCATGTCAACTCAGCATCCGTGAATTCGCTCAGCACCCTATCAATGTAGTCTATTGGTTATCAGTTGCTCTCATCCCATTGATCTAATACCTGTAAGCTTGTCAGGCCTACTTCACCATTCAGATGCTTCGCTAATTTTTCCGCACAACTTGCAGACACCATTGCAGCTGTCCTCGAGTCTCTCGAGCCTCTAACAAACTACTGACAACTCTGACCGTTGCTGACTTGTGTTAAAATTCATAGCGGTTTAAGGTACTTGGTAAACTTTGAGGTCATGGTCAATGGCACGTGCCAACTTTGTCAAGGCAGTGCAAACAATAGCCACACCGAGGCACCAGTATTATACCTTGTTTTCCACTTGAAAGACCATGCCTAGTATATCTGCACTATGATTGGACACTCTGACCGTGGCTGAATCGTGTTATTATTCATAGCTGTTTAAGGTACTTGCTAAATTTTGCGGTCATGGTCAGTCGCAAATGCCAACTTTGTCAAGGCATTGCACACAATAGCCACACCAAGCCACCGGTTTTTTACCTTGTTTATACCTGCAAGGTCATGCCTAGTACATCTGAACTGTGATTGGGTACTCTGACAGTGGCTGACTCATGTTATGATTCGTAGAAGTTAAAGTCACTTGGTAAACGTCTTGGTCATGGTCAGTGGCACATGCCAACTTTGCCAAGACATTGCGAACAATAGCCATACCGAGCGACCAGTATTCTACCTTGTATATATCTGTAAGGCCATGCCTAGTACATCTGCACGGCGATTGGACACTCTGACCGTGGCTCACTCGTGTTATGATTCTTAGAAGTTCAAGTCACTTGGTAAACTTTGTGGTCATGGTCAGTGGCACATGCCAACTTTGTCAAGGCATGGCACACAATAGCCACACCGAGCCACTAGTATTCTACCTTGTTGACACCTGTAAGGTCATGCCCAGTATATCTCCACTGTGATTGGACACTCTGACCGTGGCTGACTCGTGTTATGATTCATAGCCGTTTAAGGTACTTGGTAAACTTTGTGGTCATGGTCAGTGGCACATGCCACCTTTGTCAATGCATTGCACACAATAGCCACACCGAGCCACCAGTATTCTACCTTGTTTTGTGTCTGCAAGGTCATGCCCAGTATGTCTGCACTGTGGTTGGACACTCTGACCGTGGCTGACTCGTGTCGTGATTCATAGCCGTTTAAGGTACTTGGTAACCCTTGCGGTCATGGTCAGTGGCACATGCCAGCTTTGTCAAGGCATTGCGCACAATAGCCGTGCCAAGCCACCAGTTTGTTTCCCTGTTTATACGTGCAATGTCATGCCTAGTACATGTGAACTGTGAGCGGGCACTCTGACCGTGGCGGACTCGTGTTACGATTCGTAGAAGTTTAAGTCACTTGGTAAACTTTGTGGTCATGATCAGCGACAAATGCCAACTTTGTCAAAGCATTGCGCACAATAGCCACACCGAGCCACCAGTATTCTACCTCATTTATACCGGCAAGATCATGCCTAGTACATTTGCACTGTGATTGGACACTCTGACCGTGGCTAACTCATGTTATGATCAATAGAAGTAAAAGTAACTTTGATACATTTGTGGTCATGTTCAGTGGCACATGCCAATTATGTCAAGGCATTGCACACAATAGCCACACCGAGCCACCGGTTTTTTACCTTGTCTATACCTGCAAGGTCATGCCTAGTACATCGGAATTGTGATTGGGCACTCTGACTTTGGCTGACTTGTGTCATTTCTGGTTAATCACCTCTGAACAAATACACTCTTCATACAGTGTACATGTCAAATGTAAGCCTTTGGAAATTTCATGGTACCCTCGTGGAAGTTACGTTACAATTCATTTTACCACGTTTGTTCATACATATTAGCATGAACTTGTATGCCTCAACATGCGATATTTCTTGGAAGGCTGGTAATTAAGACATACAAACGCAACAAAAACCATTATTTTGTTTTCCACAACTCCATTTACAGTTCCCTTAAACAGACGTACATTTGTACTTAGACCTTACAGATGCTACTACTGTGAAGAATGCAAACGCATATTCCTGGACGCGGAACTAGGCAGAGACACAATCGACACCGTTTTACTGCCGGGGTTAAGGGTTTGATTCTTTCTCTTTCCCCGGTTCCTGCTAGACCCAGCTCTAGCGGGGCCCAACAGGTTCCTTTCAGTCGCAGAGGGGGGTTTTGTATCACACACTCGAATCCCTCGCAAACCTATTATCGATCATCATATGTGTTGAAGACTAGTCGACGGTTGACGATCGTCAATTTCCATCTATGTATAGACGATCAAAACGTTCATCGTCGATCGTTGATCGTCATAGATCGACGGTCGATGAGTGGTTTTTGACACCTTCTAAAAAATACACTTAGTATATTTTTCACGTGTCCGCCAGATACACTTACCATAGACACTCCCCTAATACACCTTACCCTTTTGGGAGGGGGGAGATCTCCGGCTCCCATGTTGCCCCTCCCCCAAAACAGGTAAAGTGTGTTGGGAGAGTGAATATGAGCTGTGTATCCGACGGACATGTGAAAAATATACTAAGTTTATAGTACACTTAGTGTATTAAAGTAACGGTCGTACAATACACAACCCAGCTACACAACCCCAATACACTCGTTGCTTTTGGGGGGAGGAGATGGGATCCCGACTATGTGGTTACCAATGTGCAATATGGTTTCCGCACATATGTATGTCATCAACTAGTCGACGGTCGTCGATCATCGATCGTCATTTATGTATAGACCATTGAATCTTACATCGTCAATTGTCGATCATCATAGGTCGACGATCGACGAGTGTCTATTGATATCTTCTTCTTCTTCTTGTGTGTCGGATACACGTACCATAGACACTTCCCCAATACACTTTACCCTTTTGGGAGGAGGGAGGAGATCTTCGGCTCCCATGTTGCCCCCCCCCCCAACAGGTAAAGTGTATTAGGAGAGTGCATATGATGTGTGTATCCAACAGACATGTGAAAAATACAAAACGTGTATGGTACACTTAGTGTATTCAAGTAACGGTTGTACAGTTCACAACCCAGTTACACAACCCCAATACACTCGTCGCTTATGGGGGGAGGGGAGAGATGGGGTCCCGACTATGTGGTTACCAATGTGCAATATGGTTTCTGCACATATGGATGTCATTGACTGGTCGACGGTCATCGATCATCGATCGTCATCTATGTATAGATGATTGAATTGTACATCGTCAATTGTCGATCATCATAGGTCAACGGTCAACGAGTGCCTATTGACATATTCTCAAAATTCACTTTGTGTATTTTTTATGTGTCCATCAGATACACTTACCATAGACACTCCCCCAATACACTTTACCCTTGGGGGGGGGGGAGATCTCCGGCTCCCATGTTGCCCCCCCCTCCCCAATAGGTAAAGTGTATTAGGAGATTGCATATGATGTGTGTATCCGATGGACATGAAAACAATACACTAAGTGTATAGTACACTTAGTGTATTCAAGTAACGGTTGTACAATACACAACCCAGCTACACAACCCCAATACACTCATTGCTTCTGGGGGAGGAGATGCCGCCGACGAAGAAACACTGCAACAATTGCAGAAGTACGCTCGTTATGAAGCTACTTATATTTAGTGTCCAGCAGTTCTGAAAGTAAACACCCACTTTACAAACATAACCAATCAGAAAACATGAAGACATATATACGTCTACTATACATCAAGACCGGAATAACATATTATTTTCCCTCGCTAAATAATTACATTGAATTCCCAAAGCACAAGTATCATATACATAGCTTTCCAGGTGCACTGATCATGACTATCTCTCTAGACAACTTCATGGAAATTTCCTTATAGTAGGTACCTAGTACACTAAATGTGCTGAGTATAAAAAGCCCTCGATTAACCATACATCACTCGTGTCACGATTCGTAGAACTTAAAGTCACTTGGTAAACTTTGTGGTCATGGTCGGTGGCACAGGCCAACTTTGTCAAGGCATTGTGCACAAAAGCCACACAGAGCCACCAGTATTCTACCTTTCTTGTACCTGGAAGGTCATGTCTAGTATATCTGCACTGTGATTGGACACTATGACCGTGGCTGACTCGTGTTATGATTCATAGCCATTTGAGGTACTTGGTAAACTTTGTGGTCATGGTCAGTGGCACATGCCAACTTTGTCAAGGCATTGTGCACAATAGCCACACCGAGCCACAAGTTTTTTACCTTGTTTATACCTGCAAGGTCATGAATGTTAGATGTTCACTGTGATTGGGAACTCTGACCGTGGCTGACTCGTGTTACGATTTGTAGAAGTTCAAGTCACTTGGTATACTTTGTGGTCATGGTCAGTGGCACATGCCAACTTTGTCAAGGTATTGCGCACAATAGCCACACCGAGCCACAAGTATGCTGCCTTGTTTGCACCTGTGAGATCATGCTTAGTACATCTGCACTGTGATTGGACACTCTGACCGTGGCTGACCCGTGTTATGATCAATAGATGTTAAAGTCACTTGGATACATTTGTGGTCATGGTAAGTGGCACATGCCAACTCTGTCAAGGCATTGCGCACAATAGCCACACCGAGCCACCAGAATTCTACATTTTTTGTACCCGCAAGATTATGCCTAGTACATTTGCACTATGATTGGACACTCTGACCGTGGGTGACTCGTGTTATGATTCATGGCCGTTTAAGGTACTTGGTAAACTCTGTGGTCATGAGCTGGGGCACATGCCAACTTTGTTAAGGCATTGCACACAATAGCCGTGCCAAGACACCGGTTTTTTACATTGGTTATGCCTCCAAGGTCATGCATATTAGATGTGCACTGTGATTGGGTACCCTGACTGTGGCTGACTCGTGTTACGATTTGTAGAAGTAAAAGTCACTTGGTAAGCTTTGTGGTCATGGTCAGTGGCACATGCCAAGTTTGTCAAGGCATTGCGCACAATAGCCACACCGAGCAACCGGTATTATACCTTTTTTTCACCTGCAAGATCATGCCTAATACATCTGCACTGTGATTGGACACTCTGACCGTGGCTGACTTGTGTTATGATCAAAAGACGTAAAAGTCACTTGGATACATTTGTGTTCATGGTCAGTAGAACATGCCAACTTTGTCCAGGCATTGCGCACAATAGCCATGCCGAGCCACCAGTATTCTACCTTGTTTGTACCTGCAAGGTCATGCCCAATATATCTGCACTGTGATTGGACACTCTGACCGTGGCTGACTCGTGTTATGATTCATAGCCATCTAAGGTACTTGGTAAACTTTGTGGACATGGTCGTGGCACATGCCAGTTTTGTCAAGGCATTGCGCACAATAGCCGTGCAAATCCACCGGCTTTTTACCTTGTTTATACCTGCAAGGTCATGCATAGTACATCTGAACTATGATTAGGCACTCTGATAGTGGCTGAATCGTGTTACGACTCGTAGAATTTAAAGTCACTTTGTAAACTATGTACTCATGGTCAGTGGCACATGCCAACGTTGTCAAGGCATTGCGCACAAACGCCGTGGCAAGCCACCAGTATTCTACCTTGTTTGCACCTGCAAGATCATGCCCAGTATATCTGCACTGTGATTGGACACTCTGACCGTGGCTGACTCTTGTTATGATCAATATAAGTAAAAGTCATTTGGATACATTTCTGGTCATGGTCAGTGGCGCATGCCAACTTTGTCAAGACATTGGGCACAATAGCCACACCAAGCCACTTATATTCTACCTTTTTTTACCTGCAAGGTCATGCCTTGTATATCTGCACTGTGATTGGACACTCTGACCGTGGCTGACTCGTATTATGATTCATAGCCGTTTAAGGTACTTGGTAAACTTTGTGGTCATGGTCAGCGGCACATGCCAACTTTGTCAAGGCATTGCGCACAATAGCCGTGCTTATCCACCGGTTTTTAACCTTGTTTATGCCTGCAAGGTCATGCATATTATATGTGCACTGTGATTGGGCACTCTGACTACGGCTGACTCGTGTTACGATTCGTAGAAGTTAAAGTCACTTGGTAAGCTTTGTGGTCATGGTCAGTGGGACATTCTAACTTTGTCAAGGCATTGCCCACAATAGGCACACCAAGCCACCCGTATTCTACCTTTTTTGCACCTGCAAGATCATGCCCAGTACATCTGCACTGTGATTTGACACTCTGACCATGGCTGTCTTGTGTTATGATCAACATAAGTAAAAGTCACTTGGATACATCTGTGGTCATGGTCAGTGGCACATGCCAATTTTGTCAAGGCATTGCACACAATAGCCACACCGAGCCACCAGTATTGTACTTTGTTTGAACCTGCAAGATCATGCCTAGTACATCTGCACTGTGGTTGGACACTCAGACCGTGGCTGACTCGTGTTATGATCAATAGAAGTACAAGTCACTTGGATACATTTGTTGTCATGGTCAGTTGAACATGCCAACTTTGTCAAGGCATTGCGCACAATAGCCACACCGAGCCACCAGTATTCTACCTTGTTTGTACCAACAATGTCATGCTCAGTATATCTGCACTGTGATTGGACACTCTAACCTGGTTGACTCGTGTTATGATTCATAGCCGTTCAAGGTACTTGGAAAACCTTGTGCACATGGTCAGTGGCACATGCCAGTTTTTTCAAGGCATTGCGCATAATAGCGGTGCCAAGCCACCGGTTTTTTTACCTGCAAGATCATGCCTAGAACATTTGCAGTATCATGTTTTATTTATACCTGCAAGGTCATGCCTAGTACATATGAACTGTGATTCGGCACTCTGGTTGCGGCTGAATTGTATTACGATTCGTAGAAGTTAGTCACTTCGTAAACTTTGTGGTCATGGTCTATGGCACATGCAGACATTGTCAAGGCATTGTGCACGAAAGCCGTGCCAAGCCACCAGTATTCTACCTTGTTTGCATCTGCAAGATCATGCCTAGTAGATCTGCACTCTGATTGGACACTCTAACCGTGGCTGACTCGTGTTATGATTCATAACCGTTTAATTAACTTGGTAAACTTTGTGTTTATGGTCAGTGGCACATGCCAACTTTGTCAAGGCATTGCGCACAATAGCCACACCGAGCCACCAGTATTCTACCTTGTTTGCACCTGCAAGGTCATGCCCAGAATATTTGCACTGTGATTTGACACTCTTACCGTGGCTGACTCGTGTTATGATTCATAGCCATTTAAGGTACTTGGGAAACTTTGTGGACATGGTCGTGGCACATGCCAGGTTTGTCAAGGCATTGCACACAGTAGCCGTGCCAAGCCACTGGTTTTTTACCTTGTTTATACTTGCAAGGTCATGCCTAGTATATGTGGACTGTGATTGGGCACTTTGACTGTGGCTGAATGGTGTTACGATTCGTAGAAGTTAAGGTCACTTGGTAAACTTTGTGGTCATGGTCAGTGGCACATGCCAACTTTGTCAGAGCATTGCGCACAAAAGCCGTGGCAAGCCACCAGTTTTCTACCTTTTTTGCAGATGCAAGATCATGCCCCGTATATGTGCACTGTGATTGGACACTCTGACCGTCGCTGACTCGTGTTATGATCAATAGAAGAAAAAGTCACTTGGATACATTTGTGGTCATGGTCAGTGGCGCATGCCAACTTTGTCAGGACATTAGGTACAATAGCTACACCAAGCCACCTACATTCTACCTTGTTTATACGTGCAAAGTCATGCCCTGTATATCTACACTGTGATTGGACACTCTGACCGTGGCTAACTCGTGTTATTATTCATAGCCATTTAAGGTACTTGGTAAACTTTGTCGTCATGGTCAGTGGCACATGCCAACTTTGTCAAGGCATTGCGCACAATAGCCGTGCCAAGCCACCAGTTTTTAACCTTGTTTATGCCTGGAAGGTCATGCATATCAGATGTGCACTGTGATTGGGCACTCTGACTGTGGCTGACTCATGTTATGATTCGTAGAGGTTAAAGTCACTTAGTAAGCTTTGTGGTCATGGTCAGTGGCACATTCCAACTTTGTCAAGGCATTGCGCACAATAACCACACCAAGCCACCAGTATTCTAATTTTTTTGCACCTGCAAGATCATGCCCAGTACATCTGCACTGTGATTGGACACTCTGACCATGGCTGACTTGTGTTGTGATCAACAGAAGAAAAAGTCACTTGGATACATCTGTGGTCATGGCCAGTGGCACATGCCAAATTTATCAAGGCATTGCACACAATAGCCACACCGAGCCACCAGTATTCTACTTTGTTTGAACCTGCAAGATCATGCCTTGTAAATATGCACTGTGGTTTGACACTCTGACCGTGGCTGACTCGTGTTATGATCAATCGAAGTACAAGTCACTTGGATACATTTGTGGTCATGGTCAGTGGAACATGCCAACTTTGTCAAGGCATTGCGGACAATAGCCACACCGGGCCACCAGTATTCTATCTTGTTTCTACCTGCAAGGTCATGCCCAGTATATCTGCACTGTGATTGGACACTCTGACCGTGGCTGACTCGTGTTATGATTCATAGCCGTTCAAGGTACTTGGTAAACTTTGTGGACATGGTCACTGGCACATGCCAGTTTGTCAAGACATTGCGCATAATAGCCGTGCCAAGCCACCGGTTTTTATACTTGCAAGATCATACCTTGTACATCTGCAGGTCATGCCTCGTACATCTGAACTGTGATTCGGCACTCTGACTGTGGCTGAGTCGTGTTACAATTCGTAGAAGTTAAAGTCACTTGGTAAACTTTGTGGTCATGGTCAGTGGCACATGCCAACTTTATCAAGGCATTGTGCACAAAATCCGTGCCAAGCTACCAGTATTCTACCTTGTTTGCACCTGCAAGATGATTCCTAGTATATATGCACTGTGATTTGACACTCTGACCGTGGCTGACTCGTGTTATGATTCATAGCCGTTTAATATACTTGGTAAACTTTGTGTTCATGGTCAGTGGCACATGCCAACTTTGTCAAGGAATTGCACACAATAGCCACACCGAGCCACCAATGTTCTACCTTATTTGTACCTGCAACATCACGCCTAGTATATTTGCACTGTGATTGGACACTCTGACCATGGCTGACTCGTGTTATCACCAATAGAAGTAAAGTCAATTGGATACATTTGTGGTCATGGTCAGTGACACATGCCAACTTTGTCAAGGCATTGCGCGCAATAGCCACACCGAGCCACCATTAGTCTACCTTGTTTGCACCTGTAAGATCATGCCTAGTACATCTGTACTGTGATTGGACACTCTGACTGTGGCTGACTCGTGTTATGATCAATAGAAGTAAAAGTCACTTTGATACATTTGTGGTCATAGTCAGTGGCACATGCCAGCTTTTTCAAGGCATTGCGCACAATAGCCACATCAAGCCACCAGTATTGTACCTTGTTTGTACTGGTAAGGTCATGCCCAGTACATCTGCACTGTTATTGGACACTCTGACCGTGGCTCACTCGTGTTATGAATCATAGCAGTTTAAGGTACTTTGTAAACTTTATGGTCATTGTTAGTGGCACATGCCAACTTTGTCAAGGCATTACGCACAATAGCTGTGCCAAGCCACCAGTTTTATACCCTGTTTATACCTGAAAGGTCATGCAAAATATATGTACGCTGTGATTGGGCACTCTGTCCATGGCTGACTCGTGTCACGATTCGTAGAAGTTCAAGTCACTTGATAAACTTTGTGGTCATGGTCAGTGGAACATGCCAACTTTGTCAATGCATTGCGCACAATAGCCACATCGAGCCACAAGTATTCTACGTTGTTTGCACTGGCAAGATCATGCCTCATACATTTGCACTGTGATTGGACACTCTGACCGTGGCTGACTTGTGTTATGATCAATAGAAGTAAAAGTCACTTGGATACATTTGTGGTCATGGTCAGTGGCACATGCCAACTTTGTCCAGGCATTGTGTACAATAGCCACACCGAGCCGCCAGTATTCTACCTTGTTTGTACATGCAAGATCATGCCTAGTACATCTGCACTGTGATTGGACACTCTGACTATGGCTGACTCGTGTTATGATCAATAGAAGTAAAAGTCACTTGAATACATTTGCGGTCATGGTCAGTGGCACATGCCAACTTTGTCAAGGCATTGCGCACAACAGCCACACCGAGCCACCAGTATTCTACCTTGCTTGTACATGCAAGGTCATGCCCGGTATAACTACACTGTGATTGGACACTCTGATGGTGGCTGAGTCGTGTTATGATTCATAGCCGCCTTGCAGGTGCAAACAAGGTAGAATACTGGTGGCTCAGTGTGGCTATTGTGCGCAATTCCTTGACAAAGTTTGCATGTGCCACTGACCATAACCACTAATGTATCCAAGTGACTTTTACTTCTATTGATCATAACACGAGTCAGCCACAATTAGAGTATCCAATCATAGTGCAGATGTACTAGGCATGATCTTGCAGGTACAAACAAGGTAGAATACTGGTAGCTCGGTGTGGCTAACGTGCGCAATGCCTTGACAAAGTTGGCATGTGCCACTGACCATGACCACAAAGTTTACCAGGTGACTTTAACTTCTACAGTTTGTAGCACGAGTCAGCCACGATCAGAGTGCCCAATCACATTTCAAATGTACTAGGCATGACCTGCAGGTATAAACAAGGTAAAAAATCGGTGTCTTGGTACGGCTATTGTGCGCAATGCCTTAACAAAGTTTGCATGTGCCACTGACCATGACCACAAAGTTTACCAAGTACCTTAATCAGTTATGAATCATAACACGAGTCAGCCACGGTCAGAGTGTCCATTGACAGTGCGGATATACTGCCCATGACCTTGCAGGTATAAACAGGGAAAAAAACCGGTGGCATGGCACGGCTAGTGTGCGCAATGCCTTGACAAAGTTGGCATGTGCCACTGACCATGACCACAACGTTTACCAAGTACCTTAAACGGCTATGAAACATAACATGAGTCAGCCACTGTCAGAGTGTCCAATAACAGTGCAGATTTACTAGGCATGATCTTGCAGGTGCAAACAAGGTACAGTACTGGTGGCTCGGTGTGGCTATTGTGCCACTGACCATGACCACAAAATTTTACCAAGTGACATTAACTTATACAAATCGTACCACTTGTCAGCCACGGTCAGAGTGTCCAATCACAGTTCAGATGTAATAGGCATGACCTTTCAGGTATAAACAATGTAGAATGCTGGTGGATTTGCATGGCTATTGTGCGTAATGCCTTGACAAAGTTGGCATGTGCCACTGACCATGACCACAAAGTTTACCAAGTACCTTAAACGGCTATGAATCATAACACGAGTCAGCCACAGTTAGAGTGTCGAGTCACATCGCACATCTAATATGCATGACCTTGCAGGTATAAACAAGGTGGAAAACCGGTGGCTTGGCAAGGCTATTGAACACAATGCCTTGACAAAGTTGGCACGTGCCACTGACCATGACCACAAAGTTTACCAAGTACCTTAAACGGCTATAAATCATAACACGAGTCAGCCACGGTCAGAGTGGCCATTCACAGTGCATATATAATGGGCATGACCTTGCAGGTACAAACAAGGTAGAATACTGGTGGCTCGGTGTGGCTATTGTGTGCAATGCCTTGATAAAGTTGGCATGTGCCACTGACCATGACCACAATGTTTACCAAGTACCTTTAACTTGTACGATTCGTAACATTGATTCAGCCATCGTTAGAGTGTCCAATCACATTTCAGATGTACTGGGCATGACCTTACATGTATAAACAAGGTATAATAATGGTGGCTTGGCATCGGTATTGTGCGCAATGACTTCACAAATTTGGCATGTGCCACTGATCATGACCACAGAGTTTACCAATTACCTTAAATGGCTATGAATCATAACACGAGTCATCCTCAGTCACAGTATCCAATCACAGCGCACATCTAATACGCATGACCTTGCAGGTACAAATAAGGTAAAAATCCGTGGCTTGGCACGGCTATTGTGCGCAATGCCTTGACAAAGTTGGCATGTGCCACTGACTATGACCACAAAGTTTACCAAGTACCTTAAACGGCTATGAATCATAACACGAGTCAGCCACGGTCATAGTGTCCAGTAAAAGTGCAGATATACTGGAAATGACCTTACAGGTATAAACGACGTAGAATACGGGTGGCTCGGTGTGGCTATTGTGCACCATGCCTTGACAAAGTTGGCATGTGCCACTGACCATGACCACAAATGTATCCGAGTGAATTTTACTTCTATTGATCATAACACGAGTCAGCCACGGTCTGATCTTCCAATCATAGTGCAGATGTACTAGGCATGACCTTGCAGGTACAAAGAAGGTATGAAACTGGTGGCTCGGTGTGGCTATTGTGCGCAATGCCTTGACAAAGGTGGCATGTGCCACTGACCATGACCACAACGTTTACCAAGTGACTTTAACTTCTACGAATCGTAAAACGAGTCAGCCACGGTTAGAGTGCCCAATCACAGCGCACATCTAATATACATGACCTTGTAGGTATGAACAAGATAGGATACTGGTGGCTCGGTGTGGCTATTGTGCGCAATGCCTTGAAAAAGTTTGTATGTACCACTGACCATGACCACAAACTTTACCAAGTGACTTGAAACGGCTATGAATCATAACTCGAGTCAGACGCGGTCAGAGTGTCCAATCACAGTGCAGATGTACTAGGCATGATCTTGGATGTGCAAATAAGGAAGATTACTGTTGGCTCGGTGTGGCTATTGTGCGCAATGCCTTGACAAAGTTGGCATGTGCCACTGACCATGACCACAAATGTATCCAAGTGACTTTTACTTCTATTGATCATAACAC
>SZWC01000014.1:398324-432334 GCA_023375785.1 Penium margaritaceum | reverse complement strand
AAAAAGGTAGAACACTGGTGGCTCGGTGTGGCTATTGTGCGCAATGCCTTGACAAAGTTGGCATGTGCCACTGACCATGACCACAAATGTATCCAAGTGACTTTTACTTCTATTGATCATAACACGACTCAGCCGCGGTCAGAGTGTCCAATCACAGTGCAGATGTACCAGGCATGATCTTGCAAGTTCCAACAAGGTAGAATATTAGTGGCTCGGTGTGGCTATTGTGCGCAATGCCTTGAAAAAGTTGGCATGTGCCACTGACCATGATCACAAAGTTTACCAAGTACCTTAAACGACTATGAATCATAACACGAGTCAGCCACGGTCTGAGTGTCCAATCACAGTGCAGATATACTGGGCATAACCATTTATGTATAAAAACAGGTAGAATACTGGTTGCTCGGTGTGGCTATTGCGCGCAATGCCTTGACAGAGTTGGCATGTGCCACTGACCGTGACCACAAATGTATCCAAGTAACTTATATTTCTATTTATCATAACACCAGTCAGCCACAGTCAGAGTGTCTGGTCATAGCGCACATCTAATATGCATGACCTTGCAGGTGTAAACAAGGTAGAATACTGATGGCTCGGTGTGGCTATTGTGCGCAATGCCTTGACAAAGTTGGCATGTGCCACTCACCATGACCACAAAGTTTACCAATTGACTTTAAACGACTATGAATCATAACACGAGTCAGCCACAGTTAGACTGTTCAATCACAGTGCATATATACTGGGCATGATATTGCAGGTATAAACAAGGTAGAATACTGGTGGCTCGGTGTGACTATTTTGCGCAATGCCTTGACAAAGTTGGCATGTGCCACTGACCATTACCACAAAGTTTACCAAGTACCTTACACGGCTATGAATCATAACACGAGTCAGCCACGGTCAGAGTGTCCAATCACAGTGCAGATATACTGGGCATGACCTTACAGGTATAAACAAGGTTAACTACTGGTGGCTCGGTGTGGCTATTGTGCGCAATGCCTTGACAAAGTTGGCATGTGCCACTGACCATGACCACAAACGTATCAAAGTGACTTTTACTTCTATGAATCATGACACAAGTCAGCAACGGTTAGAGTGTCCAATCACAGTTCATTTATACTAGGCATGACTTTGTAGGTATAAAAAAGGTAGAATACTAGTGGCTTGGCACGGCTATTATGCGCAAGGTCTTGACAAAGTTGGCATGTGCCACTGACAATGACCACAAAGTTTACCAAGTACCTTAAACGGCTCTGAATCATAACACGAGTCAGCCACGGTCAGAGTGTCCAATCACAGTGCAGATATACTAGGCATGACCTTGCAGGTATAAACAAGGTAGAATACTGGTGGCTCGGTATGGCTATTGTGCGCAATGCCTTGACAAAGTTGGCATGTGCCACTGACCATGACCACAAAGTTTACCAAGTACCTTAAACCGCTATGAATCATAACACGAATCAGCCACGGTCAGAGTATTCAATCACAGTGCAGATATACTGGTCATGACCTTGCAGGTACAAACAAGGTAGACTACTGGTGGCTCGGTGTGGCTATTGTGCGCAATGCCTTTACAAAGCTGGCATGTGCCACTGACGATGACCACAACGTTTACCAAGTGACTTTAAACAGCTATAAATCATAACACGAGTCAGCCACGGTCAGAGTGTCCAATCACAGTGCAGATATACTGTGCATGATCTTGCAGGTATAAACAAGGTAGAATACTGGTGGCTCGGTGTGGATATTGTGCGCAATGCCTTGACAGAGTTGGCATGTGCCACTGACCATGACCACAAAGTTTACCAAGTGACTTAAACTTCTACGAATCGTAACACGAGTCAGCCACGGTCAGAGTGCCCAATCACAGCGCTCATCTAATATGCATGACGTTGCAGGTATAAACAAGATAGAATACTAGTGGCTCGGTGTGGCTATTGTGCGCAATGCATTGAAAACGTTTGTATGTGCCACTGACCATGACCACAAAGTTTACAATGTGACTTTAAACGGCTATGAATCATAACAGAGTCAGACGCGGACAGAGTGTCCCATCACAGTGCACATGTACTAGGCATGATCTTGGATGTGCAAATAACGAAGACCACTATTGGCTCGGTGTGGCTATTGTGCGCAATGCCTTGACAAAGTTGGCATGTGCCACTGACCATGACCACAAATGTATCCAAGTGACTTTTACTTCTATTGATCATAACACAAGTCAGCCACGGTCACAGTGTCTAATAATAGTGCAGATTTAGTGGGCATGATCTTGCACGTGCAAACAAGGTACAATACTGGTAGCTCGGTGTGACTATTGTGCGCAATGCCTTTAAAACGTTAGCATGTGTCACTGACAATGACCACAAAGTTAACCAAGTACCTTAAACGGCTATGACTCATAACACAAGTCAGCCACGGTCAGAGTGTCCAATCACAGTGCAGATATACTGGGCATGATCTTGCAGGTATAAACAAGGTAGAATACTGGTGGCTCCGTGTGGCTATAAACAAACAAGGTAAAAATTTGGTGGCTTGGCACAGCTATTGTGCGCAATGCCTTGACAAAGTTGGCATGTGCCACTGATCATGACCAGAATGTTTACCAAGTACCTTAAACTTGTACGAATCATAACACGAGTCAGCCACAGTCAGAGTACCCAATGATAGTGTAGATATACTCGGCATGATCTTGCAGGTATAAACAGTGTAGAATACTGGTGGCTCGGTGTGGCTATTGTGCGCAATGCCTTGACAAACTTGGCATGTGCCACTGACCATGACCACAAAGTTTACCAAGTGACTTTGATTTCTACGAATCGTAACACGTGTCAGCCACGGTCAGAGTCCCCAATCAAAGTGCACATGTACTAGGCATGACCTTGCTGGTGTAAACAAGGTATAATACTGGTGGCTTGGTGTGGCTATTGTGCGAAATGCCTTGACAAAGTTGGCATGTGCCACTGACCATGACCACAAAGTTTACCAAGTACCTTAAACGGCTATGAACCATAACACGAGTCAGCAACGGTCAGAGTGTCCAATCACAGTGCCGATGCACTAGGCATGATCTTGCATGTATAAACAAGGTAGAATACTGGTGGCTCAGTGTGGCTATTGTGCGGAATGCCTTGACAAAGTTGGCATGTGCCACTGACCATGACCACAAATGTTACTAAGTGACTTTTACTTCTATTGATCATAACACGAGTCAGTCACGGTGAGAGTGTCCAATCACAGTGCAGATGTACTAGGCATGAGGTTGCAGGTACAAACAAGGTAAAGTACTGGTGGCTTCGTGTGGTTGTTGTGCGCAATGCCTTGACAAAGTTGGCATGTGCCATTGACCATGACCACAAATGTATCCAAGTGACTTTTACTTCTATTGATAATAACATGAGTCAGCCACGGTCACCATTTCCAATCACAGTGCAGATGTACTAGGCATGATCTTGCATGTACAAACAAGGTAGAATACTGGTGGCTCAGTGTGGCTATTATTCGCAATGCCTTGACAAAGTTGGCATGTGCCACTGACCATGACCACAAAGTTTACCAAGTACCTTAAACGGCTATGAACCATAACACGAGTCAGCCACGGTCAGAGTGTCCAATCACAGTGCCGATGCACTAGGCATGATCTTGCAGGTATAAACAAGGTAGAATACTGGTGGCTCGGTGTGCCTATTGTGCGGAATGCCTTGACAAAGTTGGCATATGCCACTGACCATGACCACAAATGTTACCAAGTGACTTTTACTTCTATTGATCATAACACGAGTCAGCCACGATGAGAGTGTCCAATCACAGTGCAGATGTACTAGGCATGAGCTTGCAGGTACAAAAAAGGTAAACTACTAGTGGCTCGGTGTGGCTATTGTGCGCAATGCCTTGACAAAGTTGGCATGTGCCATTGACCATGACCACACATGTATCCAAGTGACTTTTACTTCTATTGATCATAACACGAGTCAGCCACGGTCACCATTTCCAATCACAGTGCAGATGTACTAGGCATGATCTTGCATGTACAAACAAGGAAGAATACTGGTGGCTCAGTGTGGCTATTATGCGCAATTCCTTGACAAAGTTGGCATGTGCCCTTGACCATGACCACAAAGTTTACCAAGTGACATCAACTTCTACGAATCGTAACACAAGTTAGCCACATTCAGAGTGTCCAATCAAAGTGCAGATATACTGGACATGACATTGCAGGTGTCAACAAGGTAGAATACTAGTGCCTCGCTGCGGCTATTGTGCGTAATGCCTTGACAAAGTTGGCATGTGCCACTGACCATGACTACAAATGTATCCAAGTGACGTTTACTTCTATTGATCATAACGCGAGTCAGCCATCGTCAGAGTGTCCAGTCACAAAGCTCATCTCATATGCATGACATTGCACGTATAAACAAGGTAAAAAACCGGTGGCTTGGTACGGCTATTGTGCGCAACGCCTTGACAATGTTGGCATGTGCCACTGACCATGACCACAAAGTTTACCAAGTACCTTGAACGACTATGAGTCATAACACGAGTCAGCGAGGGTCAGGGTGTCCACTCACAATGCAGGTACACTAGGCATGACCTTGCAGGTACAAACAAGGTAGAACACTGGTGGCTCAGTGTGGCCATTGTGAGCAATGCCTTCACAAAGTTGGCATGTGCCACTGACCATGACCGAAAATGTTACCAAGTGACTTTTCCTTCTACTGATCAAAACACGAGGGTCAGAGTGTCCAATCACAGTGCAGATGTACTAGCCATGATCTTGCAGGTACAAACAAGGTAGAATACTAATGGATCAGTGTGGCTATTGTGCGCAATGCCTTGACAAAGTTGGCATGTGCCACTGACCATGACCACACATGTATCAAAGTGACTGTTACTTCTATTGATCATAACACAAATCAGCCACAGTCACAGGGTCCAATCAAAGTGCAGATATACTGTGCATGTTCTTGCAGGTACAAACAAGGTAGAATACTAGTGGCTCGGTGTGGCTATTGTGCGCAATGCCTTGACAAAGTTGGCATGTGCCACTGACCATGACCACAAATGTATCAAAGTGACTTTTACTTCTATTCATCATAACACAAGTCAGCCACGGTCAGAGTGTCCAATCACAGTGCAAATACACTGGACATGATCTTGAAGGTACAAACAAGGTAGAGAACTGGTGGCTCGGAGTGGCTATTGTGTGCAATGCCTTGACAAAGTTGGCATGTGCCACTGACCATGACCACAAAGTTTACCAAGTAACTTTAACTTTTACAAATCATTACACGAGTCAGCCACGGTCAGAGTGTCCAATCACAACTCAGATATAGTGGACATGATCTTGCAGGTACAAACAAGGTAGAATACTGGTGGCTCGGTGTGGCTATTGCCTTGACAAAGTTGGCATGTGCCACTGACCATGATCACAAATGAATCCAAGTGACTCTTACTTCTATTGATTATAACACGAGTCAGCCATGGTCGGAGTGTCCAATATCAGTGCACATATACTAGGTATGACCTTGCAGGTATAAACAAGGTAGAATACTGGTGGCTCGGTGTCGCTATTGTGCACAATGCCTTGACAAAGTTGGCATGTGCCACTGACCATGACCACAAAGTTTACCAAGTGAATTTAACCTCTACAAATCGTAACACAAGTCGGCCACAGTCAGAGTGCCCAATCATAGTGCACATCTAATATGCATGACCTTGCAGGTATAAACAAGGTAAAAAACCGGTGTCTTGGCACGGCTATTGTGCGCAATGCCTTGACAAAGTTGGCATGTGCCACTGACCATGACCACAAAGTCTACCAAGTACCTTAAACAGCTATGAATCATAACACGAGTCAGCCACGGTCAGAGTGTCCAGTCACAGTGCAGATATACTGGGCATGACCTTGCAGGTATAAACAAGGTAGAATACTGGTGGCTTGGTGTGGCTATTGTGCGCAATGCCTTGACAAGGTTGACATGTGCCACTGACCATGACTACAAATGTATCCAAGTGACTCTTACTTCTATTGATCATAACACGAGTCAGCCACGATCAGAATGTGCAATCATAGTGCAGTTGTACTAGACATGATCTTGTAGGTGCAAACAAGGTAGAATACTCGTGGCTCGGTGTGGCGTTTGTACGCAATGCCTTGACAAAGTTGGCATGTGCCACTGACCCTGACCACAAAGTTTACCAAGTGACTTTAACTTCTACAAATCGTAACAAATGTCAGCCACGGTCAGAGTGTCCAATCACAGTGTACATCTAATATGCATGACCTTGCAGGTGCAAACATGGTACAATACCGGTGGCTCGCTATGGCTCATGTGCGCAATGCCTTGACAAAGTTGGCATGTGCCACTAACCATGACTCTAAAGTTTACCAGGTACCTTAAACTGCTATGAATCATAACACGAGTCAGCCACGATCAGCGTGTCCAATCATAGTGCAGATGTACTGGGCATGACCTTGCAGGTATAAACAAGGTAGAATACTGGTGGCTTGGTGTGGCTATTGTGCGCAATGCCTCGACAAAGTTGGCATGTGCCACTGACAATGACCACAAATGTATCCAATGCACTTTTACTTCTATTCATCATAACACGAATCAACCACGGTCAGAGTGTCCAATCACAGTGTAGATGTACTAGGCATGATCTTGGAGGTTCAAACAAGGTAGAATACTGGTGGCTCGGTGTGGCTATTGTGCGCAATGCCTTGACAAAGGTGGCATGTGCCACTGACCATGACCACAAAGTTTACCAAGTGACTTTAACTTATACGAATCATAACACGAGTCAGCCACGGTCAGAGTGTCCAATCACAGTGTAGATGTACTAGGCATGATCTTGGAGGTTCAAACAAGGTAGAATACTGGTGGCTCGGTGTGGCTATTGTGCGCAATGCCTTGACAAAGGTGGCATGTGCCACTGACCATGACCACAAAGTTTACCAAGTGACTTTAACTTATACGAATCATAACACGAGTCCTCCAGGGTCAAAGTGTTCAATCACAGTACAGATATACTGTGCATGACATTGCAGGTGCAAACAAGGTAGGATACTGGTGGCTTGGTGTGGCTATTATGCGCAATGCCTTGAAAAAGTTTGTATGTACCACTGACCATGACCACAAACTTTACCAAGTGACTTTAAACGGCTACGAATCATAACACGAGTCAGACGCAGTCAAAGTGTCCAATCACAGTGCAGATGTACTAGGCATGATCTTGGATGTGCAAATAAGGAAGACTACTGTTGGCTCGGTGTGGCTATTGTGCGCAATGCCTTGACAAAGTTGGCATGTGCCACTGACCATGACCACAAATGTATCCAAGTGACTTTTACTTCTATTGATCATAACACCAGTCGGCCACGGTCAGAGTGTCCAATAACTGTGCACATTTAGTAAGCAGGATCTTGCAGGTGCAAACAAGGTACAATACTGGTGGCTCAGTGTGGCTATTGTACGCAATGCCTTGAAAAAGTTAGCATGTGTCATTGACCATGACCACAAAGTTAACCAAGTACATTAAACGACTATGACTCATAACACAAGTCAGCCACGGTCAGAGTGTCCAATCAAAGTGCAGATGTACTGGGCATGACCTTGCAGGTATAAACAAGGTAGAATACTGGTGGCTCGGTGTGGCTATTGTGCGCAATACCTTGACAATGTTAGCATGTGCCACTGAACACGACCACAAATGTATCCAAGTGACTTTTACTTCTATTGATCATAACACGAGTCAGCCACGGTCAGAGAGTCCAATCATAGTGTAGATGTACTAGGCATGATATTGCATGTGCAAACAAGGTAGAATACTGGTGGCTCGGTATGGATATTGTGCGCAATGCCTTGACGAAGGTGGCATATGCCAAGGACCATGACCACAAAGTCTACCAAGTGACTTCAACTTATACGAATCGTAACACGAGTCAGTCATGGTCAGAGTGCCCAATCACAGCGCCCATCTAATATGCATAACCTTGCATGTACCAACAAGGTAAAAAACCGGTGGGTTGGCACCACTTTTGTACGCAATACATTGACAAAGTTGGCATGTGCCACTGACCATGACCACAAAGTTTACCAACTACCTTAAACTACTACGAATCATAACATGAGTCAGCCACGGTCAGAGTGCCCAATCACAGCGCACATCTAATATGCATGACCTTGCAGGTATCAACAGGGTAAAAAACTAGTGTCTTGGCACGGCAATTGTGCGCAATGCCTTGACAAAGTTGGCATGTGCCACTGACCATGACCACAAAGTTTACCAAGTACATTAAACGGCTAAAAATCATAACAAAAGTAAGCCACAGTCATAGTGTCTAGTCACGGTGCAGATAAACTGGGAATAACCTTGCAGGTATAAACAAGGTAGAATACTAGTGGCTTGGTGTGGCTATTGTGCGCAATGCCTTTGGGGTGTTGGCATGTGCCATTGACCATGACCACCAATATATCCAAGTGACTTTTACTTCTATTGATCATAACACGAGTCAGCCACGGTCTGAGTGTCCAAGCACAGTGCAGATGTACTAGGCATGACCTTGCAGGTATAAACAAGGTAGGATACTGGTGGCTCGGTGTGGCTATTGTGGGCAATGCCTTGACTAAGGTGGCATGTGCCACTGACCATGACCACAACGTTCACCAAGTGACTTTAACTTATACGAATCGTAACACAAGACAGCCACGGTAAGAGTGCCCAATCACAGCGCACGCCTAATGTACATGACCTTGCAGGTATAAACAAGATAGAATACTGGTGGCTCGGCGTGGCTATTGTGCGCAATGCATTGAAAAACTTTGTATGTGCCACTGACCATGACCACAAAGTTTACCAAGTGACTTTAAACGGCTATGAATCATAACAGAGTCAGACGCGGTCAGAGTGTCCCATCACAATGCAGATGTACTAGGCATGATCTTGGATGTGCAAATAAGGAAGACTACTATTGGCTCAGTGTGGCTATTGTGCGCAATGCCTTGACAAAGTTGGCATGTGCCACTGACCATGACCACAAATGTATCCAAGTGACTTTTACTTCTATTGATCATGACACAAGTCAGCCACGGTCAGAGTGTCTAATAATAGTGCAGATTTAGTAAGCATGATCTTGCAGGTGCAAACAAGGTACAATACTGGTGGCTCGGTGTGACTATTGTGCGCAATGCCTTGAAAAAGTTAGCATGTGTCACTGACCATGACCACAAAGTTAACCAAGTACCTTAAACGGCTATGACTCATAACACAAGTCAGCCACGGTCAGAGTGTCCAATCACAGTGCAGATATACTGGGCATGACCTTGCAGGTATAAACAAGGTAGAATACTGGTGGCTCAATGTGGCTTTTGTACGCAATGCATTGACACAGTTGGCATGTGCCACTGAACACGACCACAAATGTATCCAAGTGACTTTTACTTCTATTGATCATAACACGAGTCAGCCACGGTCAGAGTGTCCAATCCCAGTGCAGATGTACAAGGCATGATCTTGCATGTGCAAACAAGGTAGAATACTGATGGCTCGGTATGGCTATTGTGCGCAATGCCTTGACGAAGGTGGCATATGCCAATGACCATGACCACAAAGCTTACCACGTGACTTTAACGTATATGAATCGTAACACGAGTCAGCCACGGTCAGAGTGTCCAATCCCAGTGCAGATGTACAAGGCATGATCTTGCATGTGCAAACAAGGTAGAATACTGATGGCTCGGTATGGCTATTGTGCGCAATGCCTTGACGAAGGTGGCATATGCCAATGACCATGACCACAAAGCTTACCACGTGACTTTAACGTATATGAATCGTAACACGAGTCAGCCACGGTCAGGGTGCCTAATCACAGTGCCCATCTAATAAGCATAACCTTGCATGTACAAACAAGGTAAAAAACCGGTGGCTTGGCACCACTTTTGTACGCAATGCCCTGACAAAGTTGGCATGTACCACTGACCATGACCACAAAGTTAACCAAGTACCTTAAACTTCTACGAATCATAACATGAGTCCGCCACGGTCAGAGTTTCTAGTGACAGTACAGATAAGCTGGGCATGACCTTACAGGTATAAATAAGGTAGAATACTAGTGGCTCGGTGTGGCTATTGTGCGCAATGCCTTGACAAAGTTGGCATGTGCCACTGACCATGACCACCAATGTATCCAGGTGACTTTTACTTCCATTGATCATAACACGAGTCAGCCAAGGTCAGAGTGTCCAATCACAGTGCAGATGTGTTAGGCATGACCTTGCAGGTATAGACAAGGTAGAATACTGGTGGCTCGGTGTGGCTATTGTGCGCAATGCCTTGACAAAGGTGGCATGTGCCACTGACCATGACCACAAAGTTACCAAGTGACTTTAACTTCTACGACTCGTAACACAAGTCAGCCACGGTCAGAGTGCCCAATCACAGCGCACATCTAATATACATGACCTTGCAGGTATAAACAAGGTAGAATACTGGTGGCTCGGTATGGCTATTCTGCGCAATGCCTTGACAAAGTTGGCATATGCCACTGACCACGACCACAAATGTATCCAAGTGACTTTTACTTCTATTGATCATAACACGAGTCAGCCACGATCAGAGTGTCCAATCACATTGCACATCTCATATGCATGACATTGCATGTATAAACAAGGTAAAACACTGGTGGCTTGGCACGGCTATTATGCGCAATGTCTTGACAAAGTTGGCATGTGCCACTGACCATGACCACAAAGTTTACCGAGTACCTTAAACGGCTATGAATCATAACACGAGTCAGCCACGGTCAGAGTGTCCAGTCACAGTGTAGATATACTGGGCATGACCTTGCAGGTTTAAAAATTGTAGAATACTGGTGGCTTGGTGTGGCTATTGTGCGCAATGCCTTGACAAAGTTGGCATGTGCCACTGACCATGACCACAAATGTATCCAAGTGACTTTGACTTATATTGATCATAACACGAATCAGCCACGGTCAGAGTGTTAAATCACAGTGGAGATGTACTAGGCATGATCTTGCAGGTGCAAACAAGGTCGTATACTGGTGGCTCGGTGTGATTATTGTGCGCAACGCCTTAACAAAGTTGGCATGTTCCACTAACCATGACCACAAAGTTTACCAAGTAACTTCAACTTCTACGAATCGTAACACGAGTCAGCCACGGTCAGAGTGTCCAATCAAAGTGCACATATACTAAGCATGACCCTGCAGGTATAAACAAGGTAAAAAACCGGTGGCTTGGCACGGCTATTGTGCGCAATGCCTTGACAAAGTTGGCATGTGAAACTGGCCATGACCAGGAATGTCTGCATATGACTTTTACTTCTTTTAATAATAACACAAGTCAGCCACGGTCAGAGTGTCCAATCACAGTGCAGATGTACTAGGCATGATCTTGCAGGTATATACAAGGTAGAATACTGGTGGCTTGGTGTGGCTATTGTGCGCAATGCCTTGACAAAGTTGGCATGCGCCAGTGACCGTGACCACAAATGTATCCAATTGACTTTTACTTCTATTGATCATAACACGAGTCAGCCACGTTCAGAGAGTCCAATCATAGTTCACATGTACTAGGCATGATCTTGTAGGTGTAAAAAAGGTAGAATACTGTTGGCTCGGTGTGGCTATTGTGCGCAATGCCTTGACAAAGTTGGCACGTGCCACTGACCATGACCACAAAGTTTACCAATTGACTTTAACTTGTACAAATCGTAACACGAATCAGCCACGGTCAGAGTGCCCAATCACAGCACACATCTAATATGCATGACATTGCAGGTATAGACAAGGTAAAAAACCGGTGGCTTGGCACGGCTATTGTGCGCATTGCCTTGAGAAAGTTGGCATGTGCCACTGACCATGACCACTGAGGTTACCAAGTACCTTAAACAGCTATGAATCATAACACGAGTCAGCCACGGCCAGAGTGTCCAATCACAGAGCAGATATACTGGCCATGACCTTACACGTATAAACAAGGTAGAATACTGGTGGCTCGGTGTGGCTATTGTGCGCAATGCCTTGACAAGGTTGGCATGTGCCACTGACGATGACCACAAATGTATCCAAGTGACTTTTACTTATATGCATCATAACACGAGTCAGCCACGGTCAGAGTGTCCCATCACAGTTCAGGTGTACAAGGCATGACCTTCTAGGTATAAAAAAGGTAGAATACTGGTGGCTTGGCACGGCTATTGTGCGCAATGCCTTGACAAAGTTGGCATCTGCCACTGACCATGACCACAAAGTTTACCAAGTACCTTAAACGACAATGAATCATAACACGAGTCAGCCACGGTCAGAGTGTCCGATCACAGTGCAGATGTACTAGGCATGATCTTGCAAGTTCAAACAATGTAGAATACAGGTGGCTCGGTGTGGCTATTGTGCGCAATGCCTAGACAAAGTTGGCATGTGCCACTGACCATGACCACAAAGTTTACCAAGTGACTTTAACTTCTATAAATTGAATCACGAATCAGCCACGGTCGGAGTACCCAATCAAATCGCACATCTAATATGCATGACCTTGCAGGTATAATCAAGGTAAAAAACCGGTGGCTTGGCTCGGCTATTGTGCGCAATGCTTTGAAATAGTTGGCATGTGCCACTGACCATGACCACAAAAGTTTACCAAGTACCTTAAACGGCTATGAATCATAACACGAGTCAGCCATGGTCAGAGTGTCCAATCACAGTGCAGATATACTGGGGATGACCTTGCAGGTATAAACAAGGTAGAATACTGGTGGCTCGGTGTGGCTATTGTGCGCAATGCGTTGACAAAGATGGCATGTGCCACTGACCATGACCACAAATGTATCCAAGTGACTTTTATTTCTATTCATCATAACACAAGTCTGCCACGGTCAGAGTGCCCAATCACAGCCACATCTAATATGCATAACCTTGCAGATGTAAACAAGGTAGAATACTGGTGGCTCGGTGTGGCTATTGTGTGCAATGCCTTGACAAAGTTGGCATGTGCCACTGACCATGACCACAAAGTTTACCAAGTACATTAAACAGCTATGAATCATAACACCAGTTAGCCACGGTCAGGGTGTCCAATCACAGTGCAGATATATTGCTTGACCTTAGAGGTACAAACAAGGTAGAATGCTGATGGATCGGCGTGGCTATTGTGCGCAATGCCTTGATAAAGTTGGCATGTGCCACTGACCATGACCACAAATGTATCCAAGTAACTTTTACTTCTTTTGATCATAACACATGTCAGCCACGGTCAGAGTGTCCAATCACAGTGCAGATGTAATAGGCATGATCTTGCAGGTTCAAACAAGGTAGAATACTGGTGGCTTGGTGTGGCTACTGTGCGCAATGCCTTCCCAGAGTTGGCATGTGCCACTGACCATTACCACAAAGTTTACCAAGTGACTTCAACTTCTACGAATCGTAACACGAGTCAGCGATGGTCAGAGTGCCCAATCACAGTGCACATGTAATATGCATGACCTTGCAGGTATAAACAAGGTAAAAAAACTGGTGGCTTGGCACGACCAATTTGCGCAATGCCTTGACAAAGTTGGCATGTGCCACTGACCATGACCACAAAGCTTACCAAGTACCTTAAACAGCTATGAATCATAACAAGAGTCAGCCACGGTCAGGGTGTCCAATCACAGTGCAGATATACTGGGCATGACCTTACTGGTATAAACAAGGTAGAATACTGGTGGCGCGGTGTGGCTATTGTGTGCAATGCCTTGACAAAGTTGGCATGTGCCACTGACCATGACCACAAAGCTTACCAAGTACCTTAAACAGCTATGAATCATAACAAGAGTCAGCCACGGTCAGGGTGTCCAATCACAGTGCAGATATACTGGGCATGACCTTACAGGTATAAACAAGGTAGAATACTGGTGGCTTGGTGTGGCTATTGTGCGTAATGCCTTGAAAATGTTGGCATGTGCCACTGACCATTACCACAAAGTGTACCAAGTGACTTTAACTTCTACGAATCGTAACACGAGTCAGCCACGGTCAGAGTTCCCAATCACAATGCACATCTAATATGCATGACCTTGCAGGTATAAACAAGGTAAAAAAACGTGTGGCTTGGCACGGCTAATGTGTGCAATGCCTTTAAAAAGTTGGTATGTGCCACTGACCATGACCACAAATGTATCCAAGTGACTTTTACTTCTATTGATCATAGCACGAGTCAGCCATGGTCAGAGTGTCCAATCAAAGTGCATATGTACTAGGCATGATCTTGCAGGTTCAAACAAGGAAGAATACTGGTGGCTCGGTGCGGCTATTGTGCACAATGCCTTGACAAAGTTGGCATGTGCCACTGACCATGACCACAAATGTATCCAAGTGACTTTTACTTTTATTGATCATAACACGAGTCAGCCACGTTCAGAGTGTCCAATCAAAGTGCAGATGTATTAGGCCTGATCTTGCAGGTTCAAACAAGGTAGAAAACAGGTGGCTCGGTGTGGCTATTGTGCGCAATGTCTTGACAAAGCTGGCATGTGCCACTGCCCATGACCACAAAGTTTACCAAGTGACTTTAACTTCTACGAATCCTGACATGCATCCGCCACGGTGAGAGTGCCCAATCACATCGCACATCTAATATTCATGACTTTACAGGTATAAACAAGGTAAAAAACCGGTGTCTTGGCACGGCTATTATGCGCAATGCCTTGACAAAGTTTGCATGTGCCACTGACCATGACCACGAAGTTTACCAAGTACCTTAAACGGCTATAAATCATAAAATGAGTCTGCCACGATCAGAGTGTCCAATCACAGTGCAGATATACTGGGTATGAAATTACAGGTATACACATGGTAGAATACTGGTGGCTCGGTGTGGCTATTGTGCGCAATGCCTTGACAAAGTTGGCATGTGCCACTGACCATGACCACAAAGTTTACCAAGTGACTTTAACTTCTACGAACCGTAATATGAGTCAGCCACGATCAGAATGTCCAATAACAGTGCAGATTTACTATGCATGATCTTGCTGGTATAAACAAGGTAGAATACTTGTGGCTTGGTGTGGCCATTGTGCGGAATGCCTTGACAAAGTTGGCATGTACCACTGACCATGACCACAAAGTTTACCAAATACCTTACACAGCTATGAATCATAACACGAGTCACCCACGGTCAGAGTGTCCAGTCACAGTACAGATATACTGGGCATGACCTTGCAGGTACAAACAAGGTAGAACACTGGTGGCTCAGTGTGGCTATTGTGAGCAACGCCTTCACAAAGTTGGCATGTGCCACTGACCATGACCGAAAATGTTACCAAGTGACTTTTCCTTCTATTGATCAAAACACGAGTCAGCCACGGTCAGAGTGTCCAATCACAGTGCATATGTGCTAGCCATGATCTTGCAGGTACAAACAAGGTAGAATACTAATGGCTTGGTATGGCTATCGTGCGCAATGCCTTGACAAAGTTGGCATGTGCCACTAACCATGACCACACATGTATCAAAGTGACTGTTACTTCTATTGATCATAACACAAGTCAGCCACAGTCAGCGGGTCCAATCACAGTGCAGATGTACTGTTCATGATCTTGCAGGTACAAACAAGGTAGAATACTAGTGGCGCGGTGTGGCTATCGTGCGCAATGCCTTGACAAAGTTGCCATGTGCCACTGACCATGACCACAAAGTTTACCAAGTAACTTTAACTTTTACAGATCATTACACGAGTCAGCCACGGTCAGAGTGTCCAATCACAACTCAGATATAGTGGACATGATCTTGCAGGTACAAACAAGGTAGAATACTGGTGGCTCGGTGTGGCTATTGCCTTGACAAAGTTGGCATGTGCCAGTGACCATGATCACAAATGTATCCAAGTGACTTTTACTTCTATTGATTATAACACGAGTCAGCCACGGTCGGAGTGTCCAATATCATTGCAGATATACTGGGCATGACCTTGCAGGTATAAACAAGGTAGAATACTGGTGGCTCAGTGCCGCTATTGTGCACAATGCCTTGACAAAGTTGGCATGTGCCACTGACCATGACCACAAAGTTTACCAAATGAATTTAACCTCTACAAATCGTAACACAAGTCGGCCACAGTCAGAGTGCCCAATCATAGTGCACATCTAATATGCATGACCTTGCAGGTATAAACAAGGTAAAAAATTGGTGGCTCGGCACGGCTATTGTGCGCAATGCCTTGAAAAAACTGGCATGTGCCACTGACCATGACCACAAAGTCTACCAAGTACCTTAAACAGCTATGAATCATAACACGAGTCAGCCACAGTCAGAGTGTCCAGTCACAGTGCAGATATACTGGACATGATCTTGCAGGTGCAAACAAGGTAGAATACTTGTGGCTCGGTGTGGCGTTTGCACGCAATGCCTTGACAAAGTTGGCATGTGCCACTGACCCTGTCCACAAAGTTTACCATGTGACTTTAACTTCTACGAATCGTAACAAATGTCAGCCACGGTCAGAGTGTCCAATCACAGCGTACATCTAATATGCATGACCTTGCAGGTGCAAACAAGGTACAATTCCGGTGGCTCGGTATGGCTCATGTGCGCAATGCCTTGAAAAAGTTGGCATGTGCCACTAACCATGACCCTAAAGTTTACCAAGTACCTTAAACGGCTATGAATCATAACACGAGTCAGCCACGATCAGCGTTTCCAATCACAGTGCAGATGTACTAGGCATGACCTTGCAGGTATAAACAAGGTAGAATACTGGTGGCTTGGTGTGGCTATTGTGCGCAATGCCTCGACAAAGTTGGCATGTGCCACTGACCATGACCACAAATGTATCCAAGTCACTTTTACTTCTATTGATCATAACACGAGTCAGCCACGGTCAGAGTGTCCAATCACAGTGCAGATATAACACGATTCAGCGGCGGTCAGAGTACCCAATCACAGTTCTGATGTACTAGGCATGACATTGCAGGTATAAACAAGGTAGAATACTGGTGGCTTGGTGTGGCTATTGTGCGCAATGCCTCGACAAAGTTGGCATGTGCCACTGACCATGACCACAAATGTATCCAAGTCACTTTTACTTCTATTGATCATAACACGAGTCAGCCACGGTCAGAGTATCCAATCATAGTGTAGATGTACTAGGCATGATCTTGTAGGTTCAAACAAGGTAGAATACTGGTGGCTCGGTGTGGCTAGTGTGCGCAATGCCTTGACAAAGGTGGCATGTGCCACTGACCATGACCACAAAGTTTACCAAGTGACTTTAACTTATACGAATCATAACACGAGTCAGCCCCGATCAAAGTGTTCAATCACAGTGCTGATATACTGGGCATGATCTTGTAGGTACAAACAAGGTAGAATACTGGTGGCTCGGTTTGGCTATTGTGCGCAATGCCTCGGCAATGTTTGCATGTGCCACTGACCATGACCACTAATGTATCCAAGTGACTTTTACTTCTATTGATCATAATACGAGTCAGCCACGGTCAGAGTGTCCAATCACAGTGCATATGTACTGGGCATGATATTGCAGGTACAAAAACGCAGAATACTGGTGGCTTGGCACGGCTATTGTGCACAATGCGTGGACAAAGTTGGCATGTGCCACAGACCATGACCACAAATATATCCAGGTGATTTTTACTTCTATTGATCGTAACACGAGACAGCCACGGTCAGAGTGTCCAATCACAGTGCAGATATACTGGGCATGATCTTGCAGGTACAAAAAAGGTAGAATACTGGTGGCTCGGTGTGGTTATCGTGCGCAATGCCTTGATGAAGTTGGCATGTGCCACTGATCATGACCACAAATGTATCCAAGTGACTTTTACTTCTATTGATCATAACACAAGTCAGCCACGGTCAGAGTGTCCAATCACAGGCCAGATGTACTAGGCATGATCTTGCAGGTGCAAAAAAGGTATAATACTGGTGGCTCGGTGTGGCTATTGTGCGCAATGCCTTGACAAAGTTTGCATGTGCCACTGACCATGACCATAAAGTTTACCAAGTACCTTAAATGCCTATGAATCATAACACAAGTCAGCCACGGTCAGAGTGTCCAATCACAGTGCAGTTTTACTAAGCATGATCTTGCAGGTGCAAAGAAGGTACAATACTGGTGGCTCGGTGTGGCTATTGTGTGCAATGCCCTGAAAAAGTTGGCATGTGCCACTGACCATGACCACAAATGTATCCAAGTGACTTTTACCTCTATTGATCATAACACAAGTCAGCCACGGTCAGAGTTTCCAATCACAGTGCAGATGTACTAGGCATGACCTTGCAGGTGCAAACAAGGTACAATACTGGTGGCTCGGTGTGGCTATTGTGTGCAATGCCCTGAAAAAGTTGGCATGTGCCACTGACCATGACCACAAATGTATCCAAGTGACTTTTACCTCTATTGATCATAACACAAGTCAGCCACGGTCAGAGTTTCCAATCACAGTGCAGATGTACTAGGCATGACCTTGCAGGTGCAAACAAGGTACAATACTGGTGGCTCGTGTGGCTATTGTGCGCAATGCCTTGACAAAGTTGGCATGTGCCACTGACCATGACCAGAAATGTATCCAAGTGACTGTTACTTCTATTGATCATAACAGGAGTCAGCCACGGTCAAATTGTCCAATCACAGTGCAGACATACTGGGCATGACCTTGCAGGTATAAACATCGTAGAATACTGGTGGCTCGGTGTGCCTATTGTGCGCAATGCCTTGACAAAGTTGGCATGTGCCACTGACCATGACCACAAATGTATCCAAGTGACTTTTACATATATTGATCATAACACGAGTCAGCCACGGTCAGAGTGTCCAATCACAGTGCATATGTACTAGGCATGATCTTGCAGGTTGAAACAAGGTAGAATACTGGTAGCTCGGTGTGGCTATTGTACGCAATACCTTGACAAAGTTGGCATGTGCCACTGACCATGACCACAAAGATTACCAAGTGACTTTTACTTCTACGAATCATAACACGAGTCAGCCACAGTCAGAGTGTCCAATCATAGTGCATATATGCTGGGTATGATCTTGTAGGTACAAACAAGGTAGAATATTGGTGGTTCGGTGTGGCTATTGTGCGCAATGCCTTGACAAAGTTGGCATGTGCCACTGACCATGACCACAAATATATCCAAGTGACTTTTACTTCTATCAATCATAACACGAGTCAGCCATGGTCAGAGTGTCCAATCACAGTGGAGATGTACTAGGCATGATCTTGCAGGTACAAACAAGGTAGAATACTGGTGGCTCCGTGTGGCTATTGTGCGCAATGCCTTGACAAAGTTGGCATGTGCCACTGACCATGACCACAAAAGTATCCAAATGACTTTTACTTCTATTCATCATAAAACAAGTTAGCCACAATCAGAGTGTGCACTAAGAGTGCAAGTTTGCTAGGCATTATCTTGCAGGTGTAAACAAGGTACAATACTGGTGGCTCGGTGTGGCTATTGTGCGCAATCCCTTCACAAAGTTGGCATGTGGCACTGACCATGACCACAAAGTTTACCAAGTACCCTAAACGGCTATGAATCATAACACAAGTCAGCCACTGTCAGAGTGTCCTGTCACAGTGCAGATATACTTGGCTTGATCTTGCAGGTATAAAGAAGGTAGAATACTAGTGGCTCGATGTGGCTATTGTGCGCAATGCCTTGACAAAGGTGGCACGTGCCACTGACCATGACCACAAATGTATCCAAGTGAATTTTACTTGTATTGATCATAACATGAGTCAGCCACAGTCAGAGTGTCCAATCACAGTGCATATGTACTAGGCATGATTGTGCAGGTACAAAGAATGTAGAATACTGGTGGCTCGGTGTGGCTATTATGCGCAATACCTTGACAAAGTTGGCATGTGCCACTGTCCATTACCACAAATATATCCAAGTGACTTTTACATCTATTGATCATAACACGAGTCAGCCACGGTCAGAGTGTCCAATCAAAGTGCAGATGTACTAGGCATGTTCTTGCAGGTACAAACAAGATAGAATACTAGTGGCGTGGTAGGGCTATTGTACGCAATGCCTTGACAAAGTTGGCATGTGCCACTGACCATGACCACAAATGTATCCAAGTGACTCTTACTTCTATTGATCATAACACGAGTCAGCCACGATCAGAATGTCCAATCACAGTGCAGTTGTAGTAGCCATGATCTTGCAGGTACAAACAAGATAGAATACTAGTGGCGTGGTAGGGCTATTGTACGCAATGCCTTGACAAAGTTGGCATGTGCCACTGACCATGACCACAAATGTATCCAAGTGACTCTTACTTCTATTGATCATAACACGAGTCAGCCACGATCAGAATGTCCAATCACAGTGCAGTTGTAGTAGCCATGATCTTGCAGGTGCAAACAAGATAGAATACTCGTGGCTCGGTGTGGCGTTTGTACGCAATGCCTTGACAAAGTCGGCATGTGCCACTGACCCTGACCACAAAGTTTACCAAGTGACTTTAACTTATACGAATCATAACACGAGTCAGCCACGGTCAAAGTGTTCAATCACAGTGCAGATATACTGGGCATGATCTTGCAGGTACAAACAAGGTAGAATAATGGTCGCTCAGTGTGGCTATTGTGCGCAATGCCTCGGCAAAGTTTGCATGTGCCACTGACCATGACCACTAATGTATCCAAGTGACATTTACTTCTATTGATCCTAATACGAGTCAGCCACGGTCACAGTGTCCAATCACAATGCATATGTACTGGGCATGACATTGCAGGTACAAACAAGGTAGAATACTCATGGCTTGGCACGGCTATTGTGCACAATACCTGGACAAAGTTGGCATGTGCCACAGACCATGACCACAAATGTATCCAGGTGACATTTACTTCTATTCATCGTAACAAGAGTCAGCCACGGTCAGAGTGTCCAATCACAGTGCACATATACTGGGCATGATCTTGCAGGTACAAAAAAGGTAGAATACTGGTGGCTCGGTGTGGTTATCGTGCGCAACTCCTTGACAAAGTTGGCATGTGCCACTGATCATGACCACAAATGTATCCAAGTGACTTTTACTTCTATTCATCATACTACAAGTCAGCCACGCTCAGAGTGTCCAATCACAGTGCAGATGTACTAGGCATGATCTTGCAGGTGCAAAAAAGGTATAATACTGGTGGCTCGGTGTGGCTATCGTGCGCAATGCCTTGACAAAGTTTGCATGTGCCACTGACCATGACCACAAAGTTTACCAAGTACCTTAAACGCCTATGAATCATAACACAAGTCAGCCACGGTGAGAGTGTCCAATCACAGTGCTGTCTTACTTGGCATGATCTTGCAGGTGCAAAGAAGGTACAATACTGGTGGCTCGGTGTGGCTATTGTGTGCAATGCCTTGAAAAAGTTGGCATGTGCCACTGACCATGACCACAAATGTATCCAATTAACGTTTACCTCTTTTGATCATAACACGGGTCAGCCACGGTCAAAGTTTCCAACCACAGTGCAGATGTATTAGGCATGACCTTGCAGGTGCAAACAAGGTAGAATACTGGTGGCTCGGTGTGGCTATTATGCGCAATGCCTTGACAAATTTGGAATGTGCCACTGACCATGACCATAAATGTATCCAAGTGACTTTTAATTCTATTGATCATAACAGGAGTCAGCCACGGTCAGATTGTCCAATCATAGTGCAGACATACTGGGCATGACCTTGCAGGTATAAACAACGTAGAATACTGGTGGCTCGGTGTGCCTATTGTGCGCAATGCCTTGACAAAGTTGGCATGTGCCACTCACCATGACCACAAATGCATCCAAGTGACTTTTACATATATTGACCATAACACGAGTCAGCCATGGTCAGAGTGTCCAATCACAGTGCATATGTACTAGGCATGATCTTGCAGGTTCAAACAAGGTAGAATACTGGTAGCTCGGTGTGGCTATTGTACGCAATACCTTGACAAAGTTGGCATGTGCCACTGACCATGACCACAAAGATTACCAAGTGACTTTAACTTCTACGAATCATAACACGAGTCAGCCACAGTCAGAGTGTCCAATCAAAGTGTAGATATGCTGGGTATGATCTTGAAGGTACAAACAAGGTAGAATACCGGTGGTTCGGTGTGGCTATTGTGCGCAATGCCTTGACAAAGTTGGCATGTGCCATTGACCATGACCACAAATGTATCCAAGTGACTTTTACTTCTATTGATCATAACACGCGTCAGCCATGGTCAGGGTGTCCAATCACATTGCAGATGTACTAGGCACAATCTTCCAGGTACAAACGAGGTAGAATACTGGTGGCTCCGTGTGGCTATTGTGCGCAATGCCTCGACACATTTGGCATGTGCCACTGACCATGACCACAAATGTATCCAAATGACTTTTACTTCTATTCATCAAAAAACAAGTCAGCCACAGCCAGAGTGTCCACTAAGATTGCAAATTTTCTAGGCATGATCTTGCAGGTGTAAACAATACTGGTGGCTCGGTGTGGCTATTGTGCAAAATCCCTTGACAAAGTTGGCATGTGGTACTGACCATGACCACAAAGTTTACCAAGTACCCTAAACGGCTATGAATCATAACACGAGTCAGCCACTCTCAGAGTGTCCAGTCACAGTGCAGATATACTTGGCATGATCTTGCAGGTATAAAGAAGGTAGAATACTGGTGGCACGATGTGGCTATTGTGCGCAATGCCTTGACAAATTTGGCATGTGCCACTGACCATGACCACAAATGTATCCAAGTGACTTTTACTTATATTGATCGTAACATGAGTCAGCCACAGTCACAGTGTCCAATCACAATGCATATGTACTAGGCATGATTGTGCAGGTACAAACAAGGTAGAATACTGGTGGCTCGGTGTGGCTATTATGCACAATACCTTGACAAAGTTGGCATGTGCCACTGTCCATTACCACAAATGTATCCAAGTGACTTTTACATCTATTGATCATAACACGAGTCAGCCACAGTCAGAGTGTCCAATCAAAGTGCAGATGTACTAGGCATGTTCTTGCAGGTACAAACAAGATAGAATACTAGTGGCGTGGTAGGGCTATTGTACGCAATGCATTGACAAAGTTGGCATGTTCCACTGACCATGACCACAAATGTATCCAAGTGACATTTACTTCTATTGGTCATAACACGAGTCAGCCACGGTCAGAGTGTGCAATCACAGTGCAGATATACCAGGCATGACCTTGCAGGTACAAACAAGGTAGAATACTGGTGGCTCGGTGTGGCTACTGTGCGCAGTGCCTTGACAGAGTTGGCATGTGCCACTGACCATGACCACAAATGTATCCAAGTGACTTTTACTTCTATTGATCATAACACGAGTCAGCCACGGTCGGAGTGTCCAATCACGGTGCAGATGTACTAGCCATGATGTTGCAGGTGTAAACAAGGTAGACTACTGGTGTCTCGGTGTGGATTTTGTGCGCAATGCCTTGACAAAGTTGGCATGTACCACTGACCATGACCACAAAGTTTACCAAGCAACTCTAACACAAGACAGCCACGGTAAAAGTCCAATCACAGCGTACATCTAATATGCATGACCTTGCAGGTGCAAACAAGGTACAATAGCGGTGGCTCTGTGTGGCTATTGTGCACAATGCATTGACAAAGTTGGCATGTGCCACTGACCATGACCACAAAGTTTACCAAGTACCTTAAACGGATATGAATCATAACACAAGTCAGCCACGTCAGCGTGTCCAATCACAGTGCAGATGTACTAAGCATGACCTTGCAGGTATAAGCAAGATAGAATATTGGTGGCTCGTTCTGGCTATTGTGCGCAATGCCTTGACAAAGTTGGCATGTGCCACTGATCATGACCACAAATGTATCCAAGTGACTTTTACTTCTATTGATGATACCACGAGTCAGGCACAGTCACGGTGTCCAATCACAGTGCAGATGTACGAGGCATGATATTGCAGGTGTAAACAAGGTACAATGCTGGTGGCTCGGTTTGGCTATTGTGCGCAATGCCTTGACACAATTGGCATGTTCCACTGACCATGACCACAAAGTTTACCAAGTACCTTAAACGGCTATGAATCATAACACGAGTCAGCCACGGTCAGAGTGTCCAATCACAATGCAGATGTACTAGGCATGATCTTGCAGGTGAAAAGAAGGTACAATACTGGTGGCTTGGTGTGGCTATTGTGTGCAATGTCTTGACAAAGTTGGCATGTGCCACTGACCATGACCACAAATGTACAAAAATGACTTTTACTTCTATTGATCATAACACGAGTCAGCCATGGTTAGAGTTTCCAATCACAGTGCAGATGTACTAGGCATGACCTTGCAGGTGCAAACAAGGTAGAATACTGGTTGCTCGGTGTGGCTATTGTGTGCAATGCCTTGACAAAGGTGGCATGTGTCACTGACCATGATCAGAAATGGATCCAAGTGACTTTTACTTCTATTGATCATAACAGGAGTCAGCCACGATCAGAGTGTCCAATCATTGTGCAGATGTACTGGGCATGACCTTCCATAGATAAACAAGGTAGAATACTGGTGGCTCGGTGTGGCTATTGTGCGCAACGCCTTGACAAAGTTGGCATGTGCCACTGACCATGACCACAAATATATCCAAGTGACTTTTACTTCTATTGATCATAACTCGAGTCACCCACGGTCAGAGTGTCCAATAACAGTGCAAATGTACTAGACATGTTCTTGCAGGTAAAAACAAGGTAGAATACTGGTGGCTTCGTACGGCTATTGTGCATAATACCTTGACAAAGTTGGTTTGTGCCACTGACCATGACCACAAATGTATCCAAGTGACTTTTACTTCTATTCGTCACTACACGAGTCAGCCACGGTCATAGTGTCCAATCACAGTGCAGATATACTGGGCATGACCTTGCAGGTACAAACAAGGTAGAATACGGGTGGCTCGGTGTGGCTATTGTGCGCAATGCATTGACAAAGTTGGCATGTGCCACTGACCATGACCACAAATGTTTCCATGTCACTTTTACTTCTATTGGTCATAACACGAGTCAGCCACGGTCAGAGTGTCCAATCACAAAGCAGATGTACTAGGCATGTTCTTGCAGGTAAAAACAAGGTAGAATACTGGTGGCTTGGTACGGCTGTTGTGCGCAATGCCTTGACAAAGTTGGCATGTGCCACTGACCATGACCACAAATGTATCCAAGTGACCTTTACTTATATTGATCATAACACGAGTCAGCCACGGTCAGAGGGTCCAATCACAGTGCAGATGTTCTAGGCATGGTCTTGCAGGTTCAAAAAAGGTAGAATGCTGGTGGCTCGATGTGGTTATTGTGCGCAATGCCTTGACAAAGTTGGCATGTGCAACTGGCCATGACCACAAATGTTTACCATGTAACTTTAACTTCCACGAATTGTAACACGAGTCAGCCACGGTCAGCATGCCCAATCACAGTGCACATCTAATATGCATGATATTGCATGTCTAAATAGGGTAAAAAACCGGTGTCTTGGCACGGTTATTGTGCGCAATGCCTTGACAAAGTTGGCATGTGCCACTGACCATGACCACAAAGTTTACCAAGTACCATAAACGGCTATGAGTCATAACACGAGTCAGCCACGGTCAGAGTGTCCAAACACAGTGCAAATATACTGTGCATGACCTTGCAGGTATAAACAATATAGAATACTGTTGGCTTGGTGTGGTTATTGTACGCAATGCCTTGACAAAGTTGGCATGTGCCACTGACCATGACCACAAATGTAGCCAAGTGACTTTTACATCTATTGATCATAACACGAGTCAGCTACGGTCAGAGTGTCAAATCAGAGTGCAGATGTACTACGCAGGATCTTGCAGGTACAAACAAGGTAGAATACTGGTGGATCGGTGTGACTATTGTACACAATGCCTTGACAAAGTTGGCATGTGTCACTGACCATTACCACAAATGTATCCAAGTGACGTTTACTTCTATTGATCATAATACGAGTCAGCTACCGTCAGAGTGTCCAATCATAGTGCAGATGTACTAGGAATGATCTTGCAGGTATAAACAAGGTAGAATACTGCTGGCTCGGTGTGGCTATTGTGCGCAATGCCTTGACAAAGTTGGAATGTGCCAATGACCATGAGCACAAAGTTTTACCAAGTGACTTTAACTTCTACGAATCGTAACACGATTCAGCCACGGTCAGAGTGCCCAATCACAGCGCACATCTAATATACATGACCTTGCAGGTATACACAAGGTAAAAAACCGGTGGCCTGTTCCTTTCTATTGTACGCAATGCCTTGACAAAGTTGGCATGTGCCACTGATCATGACCACAAAGCTTACCAAGTACCTTAAACGGCTATGAATCATAATACGAGTCAGCCACGGTCAGAGTGTCCAATCACAGTGCAGATATACTGGGCATGACCTTATAGGTATAAAGAAGGTACAACACTGGTAGCCCGATGTGGCTATTGTGCGCAATGCCTTGACAAAGTTGGCATGTACCACTGACCATGACCACAAATGTATCCAAGTGACTTTTATTTCTATGAAACATAACACGAGTCAGCTACGGTCAGCGTGTCCAATGAAAGTTTAGATGTACTAAGCATGATGTTGCAGGTATAAACAAGGTAGAATACTGGTGGCTTGGCACTGCTGTTGTGCGCAATGCCTTGACAAAGTTGGCATGTGCCACTGACCATGACCACAAAGTTTACCAAGTACCTTAAACGGCTATGAATCATAAGACGAGTCAGCCACAGTCAGAGTGTCCAATCACAGTGCAGATATACTGGGTATGACCTTGTATGTATAAACAAGGTAGAATACTAGTGGCTTGGTGTGGCTATTGTGCGCAATGCCTTGACAAAGTTAGCATGTGCCACTGACCATGACCACACATGTATCCAAGTGACGTTTACTTCTATTTATCATAACACGAGTCAGCCATGGTCCGAGTTACCAATCACAGTGCACATGTACTAGGCATGATATTGCAGGTGTAACCAAGGTAGAATACTGGTGGCTTGTTGTGGCTATTGTGCGCAATGCCTTGACAAAGTTGGCATGTGCCACTTACCATGAACACAAATGTATCCAAGTGACTTTTAATTCTATTGATCATAACACGAGTCAGCCATGGTCAGAGTGTCCAATGACAGTGCAGATGTACTAGGCACGATCTTGCAGGTTCAAACAATGTAGAATACTGGTGTATTGGTGTGGCTATTGTGCGCAATGCCTTGACAAAGTTGGCATGTGTCACTGACCTTGACCACAAAGTTTACCAGATGACTTTAACTTCTACAAATCATAACATGAGTCTGCCACGGTCAGAGTACCCAATCACAGTGTACATCTAATTTGCATGACCATGCAGGTATAAACAAGGTAAAACAGCGGTGGCTTTGCACGACTATTGTGCGCAATGCCTTGACAAAGTTGGCATGTGCCAGTGACCATGACCACAAAGTTTACCAAGTACATTAAACAGCTATGAATCATAACACGAGTCAGCCATGGTCAGAGTGTCCAATCACAGTGCAGACGTACTAGGAATGATCTTGCAGCTGCAAACAAGGTAGAATACTGGTGGCTCGGTGTGGCTATTGTGCAAAATGCCTTGACAAAGTTTGCATGTGCCACTAACCATGACCACAAATGTATCCAAGTGACTTTTACTTCTATTGATCATAATACGAGTCAGCCACGTTCAGAGTGTCCAATAACACTGCACATGTACTAGGCATGATCTTGCAAGTTCAAACAAGGAAGAGTACTGGTGGCTCGGTGTGGCTATTGTTGAAGATTGCCTCTCTGCATGCCCATGTGCAGCGCCGGGAGGCGTTGACGACCCGCCAGAGAGAGGGAATTCCTTGTCGACGGTTCTGGCGACTTGATGATTGCTTGAATACTAAGATGGAAGAGTGCCGCCAAAAGCTGACGAGTTACTGAGTCCGGTGCAAGGTGTTTCGCCGGAATCCGACAAGTTATGAGGGAGATATGGGCTTCCAAAGTTGGGGTGTGCGCAGCGGCTCTGGGAGTTGGCCGCGGTTTGACCGGAGGTGGATGATCTACCTGAACGAGTAACAAAATGCCATCCAGGGATTTTGCTCCGGAAGGACTGCCGAGGCGTCTGGTGGATGATCTGCCGGATTTAAGGGTGCAGTTTTGTTGCTGATGGACTTAACCAAAATCATGGCCTGGAGTCCGAAACTCAGTAGTATAGTTTGTTACTCGAGGACAGTCAAAATTCCGATTGGAGGTCCGCGAACAGGTTTCTACCAACATCAGTCCCCATCACCAAGCTCGATGATTAACTCATCAAAACAGACCCCAAAGGCGCAAGGGGCACCACCACTACGTATAGGGACATCTGCGCCTCCTAAATGGCGTTTTGATGGGTCCTTGATGTGTGAAGGCGCCTCGGCAAGCGACGTGGTGCGCGCCGCCATGTGAGCGGCTATGGTTTGGGGTGCTCCGCTTCGACTGACGTAGCAGGAGATACAATCATCTGAATCGCGCATGGTTTGGTGCGTTGGAGAGCACATGACTAGCCCTACACATGTTTAGATCATGTCCATTTCCAAAAACCAATGTTAAATCGTGTTATTCCCTTCCTAACCGTGACTGTCTCACAACTGTCTTCCACTTCCAGAAACATAACGTGAGGCGACCAAAAAGCTCACGCTTTGACTCCGAACCTGCACAAAAGAAGCCGTGAACGTAGAAGACCCCTCAGGCCACGTTGGAATTGCCACCATACAGTTTCCCAACAAAAGGTTATGGGCCCACTTCCCTGACCGGTCTACACATTGCTCACGACTTTCGCCATGGACGGACTTGTCGTCGGGGACGACATCGCCATCAAATTCTGAGGTCCCGGATTGGAAGGCTGCACAATGGCGCAGAAGGAGACGCAGGCCATGTAGAAGCATGCGGTTGGCCCTGGCTTTGGGCTATGGAGGTGGCACTTTGAGATCCACCTCACGCATAAGGGTGTGCTGCAGGTCATGGAAGGAACCAAAGTCCTCGACGACGCGACAGTGACGGAAGCAAAGAAGGAGGCTTTTGAAAAGAAGAACATGGAGGCGCTCATGCTGCTGGTGTCTGAGACGGCTGAGTCGCAGTGGGGCTACTTCCAGGGCTTCAAGCTGGAAGCCGAGTATTGGCAAAAACTCTGTACCATTCATCAATCCAAGTCACTGGCGAACAAAATCTTTGCAACGAAGCAACTCTTGACAGTGAGAATCGAGGAGGAAGATGATTTCATCTCCGCCATGCAGCAGATCGAGTCGCTCACCTCATAGTGCAACTACGTGCGGTGGAAGATTGACACGCAGCTGTAGGCGATGACCCTCCTCATGGCCCTTCCTGACAGTTGGAGCCCTCTTATCACCATCTTGGGAGGATGTGCAAAGGACAAGCTCACCTATGGCACGGTCGTAGAGTACATCCGGAACGAGACATAGTGACGGAGCTGCGGGGAGTCCTCGTCTTCGTCATCGGCCCTCGTCACCAAAAACGCGTGGTGGCGGAAGTTGGGGCAAGGGAGGTGGCGGACATGGTGGCGGCAAGAAGGGCGCCAAGAAGGGTGCGTTTCGCAATTGTGGCAAGGAAGACCACTGGGCCCGTGAGTGCACCGAGGAGAAAAATGCCGGCGGCAAGGACGCCAAAGGCAAGAATTCGCTCCTCAATGGAACTTAGAACCACTACCTCAAGAAGGCTAACCGGCGATGCCTTGACTCCGGAGCCGAGGAGCACACCCGAGTCGAGAAGGTCGGGTTCATCAACTACACCAAGTCCAGCAAGTCCATGGTGGTCGCAAACGACAATGTCATGCCGGCGTATGGCCAAGGAGATGTGGACGTAGAAGTTGTGGCTGGTGGGAAGCGGGTACAGCACGTGATCAAGAACATGCAGTACGTACCTGGCTTGGCTGACATCCTAAGTGTCAGCCGCCTGGCGGACAAGGGATACGAGATGCTCTTCAGGAAAAAGGGGGCAGTCGTGGGGAAGGACGGTGGCGGCGAGCCCATGCTGGAGGCTAAGCGCGAGGGAGGCCTCTACATTGTGGAGACCAAGGTGATCCCCACGGTGACAGATTCGGCAGACTCGTTGGAACGTACCGTCAACCTGGCCAAAGGAGAGGGAGCTGATCTGGAGCTCTGGCACCGACGACTGGGGCATTCCTCACCCGCAGTCGTGAAGGATATGGCAAAGCGCGAGCTGGTACGCGGCCTCGTCATCGACGGTGTGGAAGTGGCAACGGATGCAACAGTACACAAACAGTGCGAGCCTTGCATTTAGGGTTTGGTACAACCCGTTAAAGGAGAATGAGAATCGCACCTCCGACCTGCTGGAGGTCGTGCACAGCGACATATGTGGACCATTCAAGACAGCATCAAATGGCCACGCGTGTTACTTCATTACCTTCATTCATGACTACAGCAGACAACAGCGGTGCTGAAGGGGAAGAGCGGCTGGAAGACGCCACAGGAGGATTGGAGCGGATGCAAGCCAAGTGTGGCGCACCTGAAAGTGTTCGGGTGCAAGGCGCACTGAATGGTGCAGGCTGCGCAACGGCGCGACGGCAAGCTGGAGCCGCGAGCAAAGCCGTATCTCTTCCTTGGCTATTAGAGCGCGCATAAGGCGTACCGGCTCTACGACATGCGCAAGGAGGAGAGAATCCACAGCCGAGACGTCGCGTTTGACGAGCAGCAGAGTTACATCAGCAGCAACGAGGGCGTGGTGGACTCCCCAAAGACGGGGAAGTGGTTCCAGCTCCTTGACTACGAGAAGGAGCCGGCGGATGCCGAAGTTGAGAATGCGGCATCAGAGTGCGATGGTACACCAGCGGTGGCAGCCGAAGCGAAGGACTCTGATGACGATCAAGCTGATTAGGAGATCAACCGGAAGGATCCGGCAGATGAGGCACCACGGGTGCCAAGGCGCGCACTCCCGACAGAGTGTGCAACGGGCGTTGGTGGAAAATCCACTAGATGTGCAGGTCGTCCGATAAATGTTTTGCCAGAGCGGGGGAGATCCTTGGGGAGCTGTCCGGTCGATGATGAACCAAAGTGTGCAGAGTCGGAGGGATCGCAGCAGAGCAATGATGCGCCACCAAAACTGCCGCGCCACAGCGGGAGGCAGCGGAAAGCAGAGAAGCGCTTCAACGCAAGCTCCGGTCGATGGATTGGCATGATGCGGTGCATGCTGGCTGCATCAATGGAGCCAAAAACCGTGCAATAGGTGCTTACGCGACCCGAAGGGAATCAGTGGAATGCAGACATCAGATCAGAGCTGGCGTCCATACAAAAAAGGATACATGGGAGCTGGTTGACAGGCCGAAAGATGCCAAGGTCATCGGCTCAAAGTGGGTCTTCAAGACCAAGTCCACAAAGGAAGGTGTGGTTGACAAGTACAAATCGTGGATAGTGGCGAAAGGTTACGCGCAGCGTAAGGGGGGGCACTGTGATGAGACGTTTACTCCCGTCGCCAAGTTCATACGCATCCGGGCGATCCTTGCGGTGGCAGCCGCGAAGGACATGGATCTCCACCAAATGGAATTAAAGACGGCCTTCCTCAATGACATCACAGACAAAAAGATCTACATGGAGGTCCTAGAGGGGGTGGAGGTGCCGGTCGACAAGGTGTGCAAGCTGTGGAAGTCCTTGTACGGGCTAAAACAATCACCTTGATGCTGGTACCAACAGATGGATAGCTTCATGGCACAACTCGGCTTCAAGCGTTGTGAGTTGAATCACAGCGTGTACGTGCAGCATAACAAGCAGCTCCATCAAATCGTTGCACTCTACGTGGATGACTTGTTTTTGTGCTCGACGGATCTGCTGAGCCTACAGCGGCTGAAAGAGCAGCTGAGCAGCAGATTCCACGTGTTGGACATGGGGGAGCTGGAGTACTACCTCAAGGTGAGCATCACGCGGAACCGGAGGACGTGCACGCTTGAGCTGGGGCAGGCCAAACACCTGGCCGAGGTGCTGAAGCTGTACGGCACGGAGGACAGCAAACCAGTTGGCAGTCCGGTCTCTACGAACTGTGAACTGAGTGCGGCAATGGTGCCGCAGACAAAAGAAGAGCGGGAGGATATGGCAGGGGTGCCCTTCCAATCGGCGGTGGACAGCTTCATGTACGCCATGGTGGCGACTCGACCAGATCTGGCCTACGCGGTGGGCCAAGTGAGCAGATACGTGGCCGATCCAGGACCACTACACTGGCAGGCCGTCAAGCGCATCCTGCGCTATCTGTAGGCGACGCGGCATGCGCGCTTGAGGATCGACGGCAAGGGGCAGGCGGACCCCTTGCGTCTGGTCTGCTACACAGATGCAGACTACACTGGCGATGTGGACAAGCGGAAGTCCATATCTGGCTACGTGGTCTTCCTTGCTGGTACAGCGGTCTCATGGTGCAGCAAGAAGCAAGACTGCGTCGCCACACCACTGTGGAAGCAGAGTAAATCACGCTGGCCGAGGGGGTCAAGGAGGCGGTGTGGCTTTGCAGGTTTATGGGGGAGCTAGGCGTGCCGCAGCAGGAGCCTACGTTGGTCCAAGAGGACAACACTAGCTCCATCTCGCTGACTAACAACCCGACGTAGCACAGGAGGACGAAGCACATTGATGTGCGTTATGACTACGCACGGTACATGGTTGAAAAGGGGCAGGTGGTGCTGCAGCATTGCACCACGCACAACATGCTTGCGGATTGCTTGACCAAAGCGCAACCCGTGGACCGGCACGCATTGAGCGTGGCCGGACTTGGAATGGCCGGCTATGATGGGCTGGAGGGCGCAGCGGAAGATGAGTGAGAGCAAGCAGGAGCAGCGGGCATGGCAGGTGCAAGAGGGAGAATGTTGAAGATTGCCCCTCTGCATGCCCAAGTGCAGCACCGGGAGGCGCCAACGAGCCGCTTGAGAGAGGAAATTCCTTGTAGACGGATCTGACGACTCGATGATTGCTCGAATCCTTAAATGGAGGAATGCACCTAAAGATTGACGAGTTGCTGAATTCGGTGGGAGTTGTTTCACCAGAATCGGACAGGTAACGAGGGAGATATGGGCTTCCAAAGTTGGGGTGTGCGCAGCGGCTCTGGGAGTCGGCCGCGGTTCGACCGGAGGTGGATAGTCCACCTGAACGAGTAACAAAATGCCATCTGGGGATTTTTCTCCGGAAGGACTGCCGAGGCGTCCGGCGGATGATCCGCCGGATTTAGGGGTGCAGTTTTGTTACTGAGGAACTTAGCCAGAATCCTGGCTTGGAGTCCGAAACTCAGTAGTACAGTTTGTTACTCGGGCGACGTGGTGCGCGCCGCCATGTGAGAGGCTGGTTTGGGGTGCTGCGCTTCGACTAACATAGCGGGAGCTACGGTTATCCAAATCACGCACGATTTAGTGTATTGGAGAGCTCGTGGCAAGCCCTACAAATGTTTGGATCATGTCCATGTCCCAGAATTAATGCAAAATTGCGTAGTTCCCTTCGAAAAAGTGACTGTCTCACAACTATCTTCCACTTCCGAAAACATAGCGTGAGGCGACCAGAAAGCTCACGCTTAGACTCAAAACCAATACAAATAAAGCCATGAACGTAGAAGACCCGTCAGGCCATGTTGGAACTGCCACCACGGGGTTTCCCAATAGCTGTTATGCGCAATGCCTTGACCAAGTTGGCATGTGCCACTGACCATGACCACAAATGTATCCAAGTGACTTTTACTTCTATTGGTCATAACACGAGTCAGCCACAGTCAGAGTGTCCAATCACAGTGCAGATGTACTGGGCATGATCTTGCAGGTGCAAACAAGATATAATACTGGTGGCTCCGTGTGGCTAATGTGCGCAATGCCTTGACAAAGGTGGCATGTGCCACTGACCATGACCACAAAGTGTACCAAGTGACTTTAGCTTCTACGAATCGTAACACGAGTCAGCCACGGTCAGAGTGCCCAATCACAGTGCACATCTAATATGCATGACCTTGCAG